>CM077574.1:46533885-46693655 GCA_039657325.1 Stephania cephalantha
AGCTTCAATCCCAAATTCTAAATTAATTAGGGTCGCCGACATTTTTTTTTTAACCTAAGGTCTTTATATTCCTATAATATTATTACTTATGTTTTGAAGACAGGCATTGGGTACATGATTACTCCTTACTATTCTACAAAAAGGTGGACATGCCTTGCAAAATTATAGAACTGTTGTAAATTGAGTTGGAACTTGCTAAGAACTAGAGAAGGAAAATAGAAGACTAAGAACTTCTCCTACTACAAACTACTACTACAAAGGAGAAGATAAGAAATGAGATAGTTGGAATGAGAAGTTTTCATTCAACTTGGTGTGTGAATTACAATGGGGTTGGCACCCTTTATATATGTCATTTGGTGATGATGATAATTGTACTTATACAATGTGTACAAGTTATACATACACCACAAGTCATACAACACATCACAAGCAACATAGACAATACATGGAAGAGTTGGTGTACATTGGAGAGAATTACAAGTTACATGACAATACATAGACAAGTGGAGGTACTATTAAGTGAGAAATACAAGTTACATGACTACACAATATGTTGGTGTACATGCATGGTCATCCATATTCCACAACACTCCCCCTTGGATGACACTTGCTTAGAGATTGTGCCTCGTTAAAACTTCTACTAAGAAAAACCCTGTGGGAAAAATATAGTAAAAGAAAAAGAGTACACTATTCTCATAAATATTAAGATGGGTATAATATTGTTAAGATTGCCTCATTAAAAACCTTGCTAGGAAAACCCAATGGGATAAAACCATAGCTAAGGGAAAAATAGTGCAATACACTAATCAATAACTCCCCCTCATGTGAACATGGGTGAAACTTGTTCAGTTTCTTTACTTGCAATGTCTTTAAGTTTACGCAAGCCAATACCATATGTAAGCCTTTTAAATGCCGTAGTTTGTAAGGCTTTTGTGAATAAATCAGCAAGATTATCACTCGATCATATTTGCTTCACATCAATTTCACCATTCTTATGGAGCTCATGCGCATAAAAGAATTTTGGTGAAATATGTTTTGTTTGTCCCTTTTATGAATCATTCACTTAATTGTGCAATACATGCTGCATTATCTTCATATAATATAGTTGGAGAATCTTTTATTGAAGGCAATCCACATGATTCTTGAATATGTTCAATCATGTTTCTCAACCATACACATTCACGACTTGCTTCATGAATTGCAAGTACTTCAGAATGATTAGAAGAAGTAGCAACCATAGTTTGCTTTACTGACTTCCATGATACAACAATATTACCACAAGTGAATACATATCCCGTTTGAGAACGAGCCTTGTGGGGATAAGATAAAAATCCAAAGATCAAGATAACCTTGTTGATTCAATTTTACCCCTCTCGAGTAAAATAAACCCATGTCACTTGTTCCTCGAAGATATCGGAAAACATGTTTAACACCATTCCAATGTGTTCGAGTTGGTGAAGAGTTGTATCTTGCAAGTAGGTTGACAGCAAAAGCAATGTCAGGTCTTGTACAATTTGCAAGATACATAAGTGCACCAATTGCACTTAAATATGGTACCTCCAGGACCAATTAGCTCTTCATCACTTTCATGAGGTCGAAATGGATCCTTATCCACTTCAAGTGATCTGACAACCATTGGAGAGCTCAATGGATGTGCCTTGTCCATATAAAATCTTTTTAATATTTTTTCAATATAATTTGATTGATGGACAAGTACTCCACTTGAAAAATGTTCAATTTGCAAACCAAGACAAAGTCTTGTTTTTCCAAGATCTTTCATCTCGAATTCCTTTTTCAAGTATTCGGATGTTCTAACGATGTCGTCGTGGTTTCCCACTATATTTAAATCATCAACATATACAACAATAATCACAAATCCTGTTGATGATCTTTTAATGAAAACACATGGGCAAAGCGGATTATTTACATATCATTCTTTCAGTAAATAATCACTAAGACGTTTGTACCACATTCGTCCGGATTGTTTCAATCCGTACAAAGACCTTTGTAATTTTATAGAATGCATGTTATGAGGTTTTGATTTTATTTCTTTGGATATTACAAATCCTTCAGGGATTTTCATATATATCTCATTGTCTAGGGATCCGTATGAGATATCTTTGTAACGACATCCATTAAATGCATATCAAGCCCTTCAGAAACTGCAAGGCTTATCAAGAATCGAAATGTGATTGCATCTATAACAGGAGAATATGTTTCCTCATAATCGATGTCAGGTCTTTGTGAGAAACCTTGAGCTACAAGTCTTGCTTTGTACCTTGTAACTTCATTTTTTTCGTTTCTCTTTCGTACAAATACCCATTTATATCCAACAGGTTTTATGCCATCTGGCATTTGAACAATCGGTCCAAAAATCTCTCGTTTCTTTAACGAGTTTAGCTCTGCTTGGATAGCCTCTTACCATTTTTGCCAATCAGGTCTTTTTCGACAATCATCCACTGATCGTGGTTCTGGATCATCATCGTTTTCACATATTTCAAAGGACACATTGAAAGCAAATATATCATCAGGAACAATTTTATTTCGATCCCAAATCTTACCAGAGTTTAAATAATTTATTGAGATCTCATTATTTTCATCTTTTTCCTTTTTTTCTAGAGGCAGTTGTTCCTCGTCAGAATAAACTTGTTCTGACAAATCCTTATCAAATGATTCTTGTGCTTTCTCAGGAGTATTTTGATTTGTATTTATTTTTACTCCCGTTTTCCTCTTTCGAGGAATTGTATCATTTGAACCAATTTGGTCTTCCACGCTTTAAGCGTTTCGTTGGTTCTTGTGCATTTTGTTGCACTGAGAGACATCAATTCTTGCGGGAGCATTTACTGAGATGGAATATGTGATTTTGTCACTTGTTTCGCATCATTAAGTGCATCGGGTAATTGATTTGCGATTTGTTGCAAATGAATGATCTTTTGAACTTCAAGTTCAAACGATTTGTGCGTGGATCATAATGTGATAAAGTTGATGCATTCCCAAGCAATTTCGCGCCATTCCTTTTGAATTGGCTTATTATCTCCCCCTAATGGTGAGAAAATTGCTTCATCAAAGTGACAATCAGCAAAACGTGCAGTAAATAAATCCCCTGTTAAGGGCTCAAGGTATCTTATAATGGACGATGAGTTAAATCCAACATAAATCCCAAGTTTTCGTTGTGTGACCCATCTTAGTTCTATTGGGAGGTGGTATAGGAACATACACCGCATAACCAAAAATTCTTAAGTGTGAAATATTTGGTTGTTGACCTAAAATGAGTTGCATGGGGGAATGTTCATGGTATGCAGTAGGCCTATAACGAATGATAGATGTTGCATGAAGGACTGCATGTCCCCAAACTGAAGTTGATAACTTAGTTCTCATGATTAAAGGTACGGCAATTAGTTGAATGTGTTTGATCAGAGATTCTGCCAAACCATTCCGGGTATGCACGTGTGGAACATAATGTTCTATGTTAATTCCTATAGACATGCAATAATTTTTAAAAGCTTGAGATTGAAATTCCCCGGTATTATCAAGACGGATGGTCTTGATTGGGTTGTCAGGGAATTGTGCTCTTAACTTAATGATTTGTGCTAAAAGTCTAGCAAATGCAACATTGCGGGTCGAAAGCAAACAAACATGTGGCCACCTAGTTGATGCATCTATCAAAACCATGAAATATCTAAATGGTCCACACAGTGATGATGAATAGGTCCACATATGTCTCCCGAATGCGTTCTAAGAAAGCTGGGATTCCACAACAATTTTACTTGGGGATGGTTAAATATCAATTTACCTTGAGAAGAACTAGCACAATTATAATCACCAGTTGAAAATATTTTGTGACTCCTTAAAGGATGTCCATGGGAATTATTAATTACTCTTCGCATCATTGATGTTCCTGGATGACCAAGCCGGTCATGCCATAAAATGAATGTATTTGGATCATTAATTTTCTTATTTAAGACGACATTCATTTCGACATGCCTTATATGAGTAAAATATAATCCAGATGATAAAGCTGGGAATTTTTCTAACACTTCTTTTTCCCATTTGAAACCAATGTGACATAGATAAATTCTCTATTATTTTCGTTCATGGTTTCAATGTGATATCCATTTTGTCGAATATCTTTAAAGTTCGAGTAAATTTCTTCCGGATTTTCTCGAGTATAAGGCATTTTCAACATGAATTGTTGTTCCCCAGGCAACATAATATTTGCTCTTCCGAGCCATTAATCAAATTGGAGATGCCATATATTATTTGAACATTAGCCTCAGCTAAATTCAAATTGGACAAATATTCTCTGTTTTTAAGGATTGTGTGCGTTGTAGCACAATCAGCAAGACATATATCGCTCTTATTTGATTCATGATTTGAACACATGATTTGTTGATCCATCTAGACAAATAATGTTTGGCAAATTAGAAAAAGAGTCATATTTCATTCATAATAAGGAACTAGTACATATAACTAAGAAGCATAACAAAAACTAGTACATAGAATTATTGAAAATCATTACATATGATCATTAAAAATATCGAGATTAGTGTTTGGATCATCATGAAAATTCGGGACATCCATATAATTGATGTCCGACGAGCCATCTCCGACAGTGAAGTTCATCTCAACTGTTTTGCCTTTCTCCTTTAAGGAGGCTTGATAAAGATCAATAAAATGCTTAGGCGTGCGGCATACATGAGCCCAGTGGCCTTTTAGATCACACCTGTGACATGGTTGGTCACGATTACGAGCATGCCCATTTTCAGCAGTATTTTTTCCCTTATTCTGAACGGCGTCATTCTTATTCCATTTATTTTGGAACTTATTGCCACGAAATTTAGAATAGGGCTTGCCACGATTTTTTTTGCCGATTGATCCTTTCCCATTTCCACGTCCGTGGTTTTTCTTTCCTTGACCCTTTTTATGGTCATTATAGGATGATGCATTCGCCTCATTACTTGAGGTGGAACCGGTTGACGGGAGTTGTGGTTCTTCAATAGAAGCTCATTATTTTGTTCAACCTACCATGAGACAAGAAATTAGTTCGAGTACTTTTTAAATTGATGCGCTCGATATTCTTTGTTGCAACAACAGATTCGAGGCATGAAAAGTCTTGAATGTTTTTTCCATCATTGTCTCATCGAGATATATTTTCTCCACTGTGACCTCAAACGAGAAGTAATATTAAACATGGTGGAGTTATACTCACTGATCTGTTTTGAAATCTTGTAGCCTAAGATTCAACCGGTCGTTTTGAGCTTTTGGAAATATCACCGTCTTTTGGTGATCATATCGCTCTTTCAAGTTTAACCACAAGGTGAGAGGATCTTTTATAGTGAGATACTCACTTTTCATGCCTTCATGGAGATGATGGCGAATGAATATCAGTGCTTTCGCACGGTCTTGCATTGATGTTTCATTTCCTTCTATAATAGTTTCTCCTAAGTCTTTAGCTTGGAGATGTATCTCTAAGCATCCGGTTGCCATGGCAAATAATTATTTCCAGTGATATCAAGAGCAACAAATTCAAGTTTTTGAAGGTTTGCCATAGTCTGAAAATATGTCAAGAAATTGAGTAAATAGTTTTTCTCTTTTATATAAAATAAATAGTATACGATTAAATATATGTTTACAACTTGATTATTAATATGCAAAATGTACTACTTGTATGAGTTGGTGGGACAACCTCTAGGTTGGGTGGCGAGACGAAGTCTACTTAAAACCATGCCTCCTCGAACGGGATAACCCGTCTCCCTTTCAATGCTTAGCTTTACTAGGGGACAAGACTTACCCACTATCAACTCAAACTTATAGCATTATTTGTATTATAAAATCAAGAATAGAACAATAACTAATCGTTTGTAGTTTTAAGAGAAAAACTATATGTCACACATTGACTTTTGATTTCTGATGTAGAAGATCGTACAAGACGCAACTACAGAGCATACTTTCGCAATCGGTGACGTTATAATGCATAGTATATGAATAAAGTATGCATATAGAAGTGATGCATGTAATAAAAAGAAGCAACCATGATAATATAGAAATAAATTGAACTTATTTAAATAACAAAAGTTATACATTCCTAGCTTTGTCTCCTTAACAAGCCTTCTTGAACTTCAAGATCTCCTTAATGCTAGAGCAAGCTCGTGCTGATAACGTGTTGTAAATTGAGTTGGAACTTGCTAAGAACTAGAGAAGGAAAATAGAAGACTAAGAACTTCTACTACTACAAACTACTACTACAAAGGAGAAGAGAAGAAATGAGATAGTTGGAATGAGAAGTTTTCATTCAACTTGGTGTGTGAATTACAATGGGGTTGGCACCCTTTATATATGTCATTTGGTGATGATGATAATTGTACTTATACAATGTGTACAAGTTATACATACACCACAAGTCATACAACACATCACAAGCAACATAGACAATACATGGAAGAGTTGGTGTACATTGGAGAGGATTACAAGTTACGTGACAATACATAGACAAGTGGGGTACTATTAAGTGAGAAATACAAGTTACATGACTACACAATATGTTGGCGTACATGCATGGTCATCCATATTCCACAACAAGAACAACTACGTAGGTCTCAAATATCTTAGCGGAATACAAGTAAAACAAAAAGTTTAGAAAAAGATGGGCCTAGTGTACACTTCCAAAGATAGAAAGAAGCATGTGAAAGACTAGTGTCGAGGCACTATACGTGCAACAAGGGGAGTCTTCATTGCGAGCACAAACGTCCTGAACTCCTCATTCAAATCAGGTAGTTGGCCCTCCACGGCACTCCCCCACTCAAAACTCTTCACCAAATTGGCCAATGTAAGAGCCACCTGAAGCTTAGCCAACTCCATTCCAGGACAAATCCTCCTCCCCACACCAAATGAAACAAAAGACCTCTCCATCGCCTCCACATAATTATCTCCCCCGTCATCACTCCCCAAGAACCTCTCCGGCATAAACCTATTAGGCTCCCTCCACACCCTCTCGTCGCGAAGCACCGCGTACAAATTCATCACCACCGGCGTTCCTTCCCTCACCTTCACACCTCCCAACTCGCTATCTCTCTCCGCCCTCTGCGGCGCCACCGGCAATATAGGCCTCATCCTCACCGTCTCCTTCACCACCGCGTGCACATACTCCATGTCCCTTACTTCCTCCACGCTGATCACTGCATTCCCTCTTCTTCTTTCCCCAAGTTTGTGTTTCGTGATGACTTGCTCAAACACCTTCTCTTGTACTTCCCTCTTGTGTATCATAAATGCGAGTGCCCAAGCGATGGCACTCGCAGTGCTGTCGATGGCCAGCGAGAATAACTCGAACAAGTTTAAGATCACAACGTCGTCGCTGAGCCCCTGGGAGAGAAGGAAGCTCAAGTAGTAGGAATTCGGGGAAGAGGGCTTGTTGTTGTTGGTGGTGTGGAGATAAGGGCTTAGAAGCTCCTCACTCTTTGTTTTAAACTCTCAGCTTCTTTGTAGGGGCGCCAGAGACCAGGAATGTACTTAGTGATTGCAAACAAATGGACTAAACTGGTGTGCCCCGTTTGCTTAATGAAATCCTCGACGGCGCAGTCCATTCCTTGGACGAAGACCTCATCGTTGGGGAATTGATCAGGGCCAAAACAGAACCGGGCGAGGAGGCGAATGACTAGTTTTCGTAGCTTGGGCAGTGGGTGGACAAGGCCATTGTTCGAAGAGGCTTCATGCTCCAAACTGGAGATTAGATCAGCTATGTCACTCTCCTGCAATTGTGCTTGATCGGATATCGTTTGAGGGTTGAGCGCGGAGGAGTGGAGACCTCTTCGAAGGGAATGCCAATGCTGGCCTACATCGCAAGTGGCGAGTGTCTGAAAATTGGCAGAAATGATCCTGGTGAGGTCGGGGAGTTTTCTAGCTGAGAAGTCGGAGGCCTTGGTAACCAAGACCTTCCAAACAAGCTCGTAGTCGCTAACGACGATGGAGGGTTGAAGGCCGCCGAACCAGACAGTCATGATTGTCCCGTATTCTTGCGCCATTTTTGCGAGTACTACATGAAGTAGTTCGCCTCCTTTGTTGAGCTGGTGCAGGTTCCCAATTAGGGGGATTTTGGGGGGTCCTGGAGGGAGTCGTTGTTGCTTCGAACTGGTTCGATCGAGGAGTTTCATCGACCATCCGAGCAAGAACACAATTACAGTCACCGCGATCCATAGCATACTCTGTTCCATTGATCTCTCTGGATTCGATCGATCACTTTCTTAATCGACTGTTGGTGTGTGTATGTTTATTGTTTTTGGCCTTCTTTTTTGAAGGGCTAGTGGAGGATTAATTAATCAATTAAAAGTACTAATCAAACAATTGTTCCTAATTTAAAATCAAATAGGTCTACCAGACTGATAATAATCGAACATTATTATATATATTACGCCGAAAGTCAATCCAGAGCAAGTTTGGCTGTGAATATTATACTCTTATAATAATCAAAATGTTAGATTAGGCGTGCCCTTTCTCTGAAGATCGTACTGTTGAGAGATTAATTGATTAAGGCCTTGCTTGGTTGGGAGTAGGGATGCAAATGGGTAGGGTAGGGTAGGGGATGGGGAACTCATTCTCATACTCATACCCACTAAAAATTTAGAGGGCCGCTAAGGGCACCCCACCATTTAATGAAGGCACCCGAGTTAATGTGGGCACAAACCGATTTACACTGGGGCACCCAAAATTAGACCCGAAATACCTAAACTACCCCTCGTGGAAATCCATCTCGCACCCCACCACCCTCGTGCAAACCACCGAGCACCCCACCACCCCCACCACCACCTTCACCGAACTCATTGTGGAAGAATCCATTTGTTTTGAACCGACCAGTGAGAGGAATCCCGAAATCGTGTTCTCCGTCCCTCGCCGTGTGTTTCTCCTTCGTTGTTCGAGTTTTCTGCATTTTGTAGGGTCCGGTGTGTGAGCCGATTTCGTCTCCAAATTAGGGCTCGGTTGAAGGTCGTCGAATTAAGTTACATTTGGTAGAGTAGTTGTAATGTGTGTGTGGCGGTTTGTTCAATTGTAAAAAAATCGGAAATCGCGGTTCTCACACAAAGCTAGAGACGGTGTCAGCTGTCTCGCCAAGCATGGCGAGACGAAGCTAATATTTTTGGGAACTCGCAGTCTCGCCACGTAGCCGGAAGAGTTGACAGCGTATCGATTACGCATGTCCGAGAATACCGCCGTTATCTCGCCGTGACATGACGAGAGCTACAATTAGTGATAGGTAATGTGGCGTCGGTGGTGTACAACCGAGGATTTTGTCCTACACTCGGTTGTCCACTTCCGAGAGGTATCGATAGGCTCGGTCGTCATAGGACGAGAGTAAGGCGAATTGAAATGGTCAATCCATCTCGGTGGTGTATAACCGAGAACTTGCTATTGGACTCGGATGTAAACGGCCGATATATTGGACTACTTGTCGGTCATGGGTGTGACGAGAAAATATGGGTTGTTTCACGAACACCTTGACCGAGACATCGAAATGGATGAATTTGAACATTACTTTTTGTAAAAAAAATTTGTGGTATGTCAAACTAACAATACAAGATTGAAAATCCAAAGACGACAATTTGCACCGAAACTTAATTAATTATAAATCCCCGTAACATTCAAACCGACTCTAAAAAGGGTCCATCCATAAGTAAACAACAATCAAAATACAAGACAACATTTGCATATACATAGAACATTAGGAGGAATTGGCAAAATTTCTAAATGTTTAGCCATCAAGGTTTCTAGGTACAAGCTTTAACCTACGGTGTATCTAAATCTACAACATGTATGGTGGCTTCATCATCGAGCGGTTGCAATGGGCGCGATGTCTCGAAAAACGAATCCATCTCGCCAACCTTTGGCGCAGATCCTGAACGTACCGATCCCACGATGGATATAAGGATGGCAAGCGGTGCATTCACACGCAACCGCACTGTCAAAGTGAACAGTAGAACATAGAAGATATTATCACAAACCCGATTAAGGGGAAACAAATCAATTCACAAAAAATCATAGAACTTACCCTAACCCAATGGATATTCCTTTCATTTGCCATTGCAATGATAAGTCTGTTGTGCAATGACGACGGTGGAGTACTACGTAGAGGTAGGAATGTGGAGGCACTCCCATGCGAGAGGTTGACGAGAATGACATTGAATGCGGTGGATACTAACAATCCCATGTCTGGAAGTGTCAACCATTCTTTGAAAGATGCCCCCTCTTGCTTCTCTGGGCAATGCACCGCATTCTTGACAGTCTCGAAACTCGAGCCAAGCACTTCCCGCCAAAGGTCTTCATACCCGATAATCTCATCGTACATCCTTCTACGCACAATCCTCCACCCGTCTACATCGGCAAGTCGAAGCCCAGAGGCTATACACCGATATCCACAATTTCCATCGGAAACCACATCGATAATGCCCTCAACATGTGGCAACCAATCCGGTTCTAAGCAATGACCATAAGCCATGTTAGATCCATTTTGCGTGCGTCGGACCGGCACGACGCATTTGTGGAACAACCTTGCCTTTCTTCTACCTAGAAGTGGATGCCTCTTTTGTGGAGTGGGAGGACTCAAATCCGCTCTCCACCCGTCTCGTCGAATAATCGTCATCATCGTGTTTTCTCTTCGACACTGGGGTGCCTCCGATTGGACACCCCGGTGTCTCTCCCACCCGCTTCCTCAACTTCCTGCTCGCACTCCACAAAAGACGAAGGTGGACTAATCTCCCCGAGCCTGCTCACTTTCGAGTCCTCCCCCCGCATCCTCAACTTCCTCCTCCCCCTTATCCAATCTTCTGCGGTGTCGTGATTGTGCCTCCCACAAATCACGGTGACATACCATAAGGAGTCGACATTTTCCTTGACGTTAATTTGGAAAGGGCATCCACATTTCTTCGTACCGGTGTGACTCCTTGCCTTTTCATCATTCCTTGATTTCTTTAAAAATTTTGCCGCTTTCCCCTTCCCTACTCTCGAGCTGGACCTATATGTCACGGACCTCTCACATGCAATTTTCACCCTTCCCCTGCGCTAAATGCCCCGCATCCGAGCGCTTCGTTACTAACACAAACTTGTTCTCACCACCAATCATTTGAAGCCATGAAATAGCCGCTTCTCGAGAGGGAATGTCTTAGATGGTATAAAAGTGTCCTTGTAGTCCGGAAAATTACTAGATAACGGCATTACTGCAATACAAACAAGTGTAACATTATAATCAACCAAAATGTACAGCACAATCACGAAAAACCCAAAAAAACAGGTTCTCGGTTGTACAGGTCCGAAACTTTCTTCAGAGTCTCGCTCATGTACGACCGAGAGTTACTCAGTACTCTCGGTCGTACCAGTCCGTGACCAACGTGAAACCTCTCGGTCCTCTATGACCGAGACATTACTATACATCTCGGTCTGCGAGGCCGAAACAATCGCGCACCCAGACAGAAACTTCGGATAACCGCATAAAAAACACAAAAAATTTGCAAAATTACCTCAATGACGACCTCCTCTGGCACCGAAGCATTACAATCCTCCATTATATAGTGGAAACAACTTCGGATTTGAAGAAATTACCAAACCCTACGTTGACAAACAAATCATCATTTTCACGAGTTATACACAACTAAACTGTTCTAAAAAACCCGAATATGGTTGTCAAACATTGTTACCTCGTTGTCGGATGATGTCAATCCGCAAGAATCGATCACTATTCGTCAAACGGAATGTGTATTTGTGGCTTTGTGGTTAAAGTTTCTTTGGCGGGGTGCCCTAACTCCTTGTCAAAATGGTTTGTGGGGTTTGAACCATTATATATATACGGGGGCAAAATGGTCTTTTCCATTTTTCTTTGGAATTTTTACAAATAAGTTGTGTGCCTTCATGAAATGGTGGGGTGCCCTTAGCGGCCCTCAAAATTTATCACATATACTCATACTCATACTCATCTAGGGATATAAATTCTCATACCCATCTCCATACCCATCAAATCTCCGTGGGTATGGGGAGTCCACATGGGTAAAATGTTTTACCCATTTTGTTACACATTAGGGATCTCCGTGGGGATTTTCATAGGGATTTTTGCAGGGATGGGGAATCTTCAAAGGGAATTTTTTTTCCTATTTCATTTCCCATTGGGGATCCCCGCAGGGATTTTCAAAAAAGAATTGTAACAAATAAGGTGTCAAATATACATACATAACAATACAATTATCTAAATTCTAACAAAAATTAAAAAAAATTCAACATATCATGCAATAAAAATTATAACTACTAACTGCTAACAATTATAATTAAGTTTCTACAAAATCATTGGCATATGCAAAACGAAAAGTTCAAATTCAAAATATTCCTTAAAGTCACTATCTCTTTAAACCACCAAGTCATCAACTTTTTTTTTCAGTACTTTTGATCATAAAATTCTAAAATATAAATAGAGTTGCGAACAATTCAAAACAAAACATATAGTTATTAATTAACCAAATAAATTAAAATTATAAATCTCATTAAGAGGTTTTTTGTTATATGTAAGAGTGTTTCGAAGTGGAAACTATGTAATATTATGTAATATTTATATATAAATATCATATGCTATATATATAAATAATAAATATCATATGGTGTATAAATTGATATATGGGGATCCCCATGGGTAGATGAGTATTCTCGTCGGGATCCCCGTGAGTATATTTTATTACCCATACTCGTACCTATACCCATGTGGGTATGAGATTTTATAACCATCCCCACTCCCAACCCCATTTAAAATCCCTATGCTTGTACCCGTTATGGTAAAATCTCCATCACCCGTGGGTATTTTCCTACCTATTCGCATCCCTAGTTGGGAGCCGGTGGAGTTGGGGGAGGGGGAGGGGTTGAGATATCTCACAGAAAGTTCCAACATTATAATATTCCATTTATTATTTTTAAAGGCAAAACCCATCTTTTGGTCCCTAAACTTTCAAACCTTTTATGCTTTTGGTCCCTGAAATTTCAAAACTACACATTCGGTCCCTCTACTTTCCATCCAATGCACATTTATTCCTTTTGTTAGTTAGAATGTTAAAATTGCTTGATGTGGCAACCAGACCGCCGCTTGGTTAATTGGACCAGCCACGTGGCCGGTTCTTCTCTGAAACGACGGTTTAAGTGACCCTGAAACAACAGTTTAAGTGACCGAACCGATTTTTTTTGGTAAAACCCAACTTTATAAAATAGAAAAATCGGCATAACTATGCGAAGCCTGTCTCTCATTTTGTGAAAATCACGTGGCCTTTCTTTTTAATCTTCTTCCCCATTAATCTCCATAACAAATCCAACAAAACTCTTCAGAACCTAAAAACCAAACCTAACAAAAACAAAAACTCAAAACCTCTACATCAAATTATTGCACAACAACAAGATTGATCAAGAACTACAGAACCTATGTCGAGATTTGTGTTCTAATGAAAACCCAGAAAACGATTGACAAAATAAATAGTGAATTGAAAGATTTCGAACAATCAATCAAACAATAAACCCATAGAAAAAATGAACAAAAGACGAAGAGATTTGAAGTTTTGGTGCTTACTTTGAATGGATAACGAATCGAAATCAGTCAGTGACACTTCAATCGATTGAGGGCTTCGTTGATTTAGGGGGATTGGAGAATGGGATGTGCGTGTTCAATGAAACTCCTCTCTAAGTTGCTTCGATGCGGTGAAGAGTTTTACTCTTTCGGATCCAGGTGAATCGAATCATCGATTGTCAATTCTAACAATCGCTAATAATGGAGGTGAAATTGATGAAACTAATTTCAAATCCGAATCATTAGTTTCATTTTTTTCTTTAAGTTGGGTTTTAAAAAATGGTTCGGTTCACTTGAACTGTCGGTTCAAAGAAGAACCGGCCACGTGGCCGGTCCGATTAGCCATGTGGCGAGTCTAATATATATATATATATATATATATATATATATTAACATTAACCATTATTATTATTTTTTTGAAAACCCCAACTTCATTTATTCCAAATCTTTGGCTATTAAATCATAGAGGAACGAGGGAGCTACAATCCACTCGCCTTGACCAATCATAGAACTAGTTTTTTTGCCACAATATGGGCCGCTAAATTCGCTGATCTACGAATGAAAGCAATACGATAGGGCCTCAAGTCCATTAACATTTCACTACATTCCTTAATCATTGAACCAAAATAAGATATATCTTTATTCTTGCTTTTTAATGCTTGGACTACTAACAGCGCATCAATTTCAACCATCACCTTCCACTCTCCTCTCCGCTTCAGCCAGCTCAATGCTTCCCTTACCCCCAAGTGCCTCTGCAACTTCGGCTTAAAAGTACCTCCTTATCAAGTCGACATTGCAGCAATGAAGGCCCCATTCTCATCTTGTAACACTACCCCAATCGAGGACACTCCCCTATCATTAAGCACTGCAGCATCTACATTACGTTTAACATATCCCCTTGCTGGCCTTGACCATCGATCCATAACAGTACCCACCTCACCATTCGGACTCGGTCACCTCCGACTTCGATCTTGTTTCCATGCTTCTAAGTGCGATTATGCGTAATTCACAATTAGATAGGGAGATTGGGCTCGGTTCTTCCACACCACAGAATTTCTATTATTCCAAATATTCCATGCTATCATTGCCACCACTTCCATTTCATTATTTGTGGACTGTTTGAATAAAACGCCCAGCCAATCAACAAAAGACACTTGACTACCTGAGGGAACTTCAACTCTTGCCTCCGCCGAACATGATGTCATAGTGAAACAAGAGATCAAAACATATTGAACATCCTCATCAAATCCTCCACATACCGAGCAAGTCTGGCTGATCAGAACTAAAGCTTGTTGAGATTGAATGTCATGGGAAGAAAATCAAGAGTAACACACCATAAGAAATTTCTAACCATAGATGGTGTAGCATCCCCTATCCCGATTAGGGCGATACTCAGCCTGAAACCTTAATTAAGCCCCAGTAACTCAGCTAGACTTAACTAGAGAGCCTCTCCGTCAGTACCTGATAAACTCAACCTGTATATTAATATCGAATAAACAATTCAAAATATACGCAGCAGAAAATTTAAAACTTTTCGATATTTAAACAATATACAGAATGACATAGTTTATCAAAACACAAAACCTTGATTGTAAACCTCCCAACCCTGTTTATATACATCGTAGAGAAGATAACAAGACACCAAAATCTTCTCTTTGCCTTTCGCTAAAGCGCTAGGTTGTGAACCTAAAATATTAAATTTCGGTGAGCGCTCCAACTTGCTCAGTAAGTAAGGATTCACCAAGCCATCAACATTTCATATAATTATCAAGAACATTATGCAATAACAATATGAACCAATTTTAACTATCAAGAATATGGAAAACATATAAATCAATACATAACGGATGCAAATCAAATCATCATTGACTATTACATTAGTGATTCCCATTTAATTTATAAAACTAGGTTCGATTACCCATCAACGTTATTAATGCGATTGCTAGACCAACACATTGGCCGATGTGCTTTCTAGCCAATTCATTAATGCTCAATGGTTCTATTCGAAACCCACTAGTGAGTATGTAATCCATGCAACCTATTAAACTGAGTAGAAAGTTACATATAGGTGGGAAGGTAACCCATCTCCTATATAACCTGGTCTTAGTCTCAACTCTTGCCTCCGCCGAACATGCTAAGAGATCAAAACAAATTGAACATCCTCATCAAATCCTCCATATATTGAGCAAGTCAGGCTGATTAGAACTAGAAGCTTGTTGAGATTGCATGTCATGGGAAGAAAATCAAGAGTAGCATACCATAAGAAATTTCTAACCATAGGTGGTGCAAAGCATCCCCTATCCCAATTAGGGCGATACTCGGTCTAAAACCCTAATTAAGCCCCAGTAACTCAGCTAGACTTAACCAGAGCTTGTGGAGCCACTCCGTCAGTAGCTGATAAACTCAGCCTGCATATTAATATCGAATAAACAATTCAAAATATACGCAACGGAAAATTTAAAACTTTTCGATATTCAAACAATATACAGAAATACATAGTTTATCAAAACACAAAACCTTGATTATAAACCTCCCAACCCTGTTTATATACATCGTAGAGAAGATAACAAGATACCAAAATCTTGTCTTTGCCTTTCGATAAAGCGCTAGGTTGCGAACCTAAAATATTAAATTTCGGTGAGCGCTCTAACTTGCTCAGTAACTAAGGATTCACCAAGCCATCAACATTTCATATAATAATCAAAAACATTATGCAATAACAATGTGAACCAGTTTTAACTAACAAGTATATTGAAAACATATAAATCAATACATAACGGATGCAAATCAAATCATCATTGACTATTACATTAGTGATTCCCATTTAATTTATAAAACTAGGTTTGATTACCCATCGACGCTATTAATGCGATTGCTAGACCAACACATTGGCCGATGTGCTATCTAACCAATTCATTAATGCTCAATGGTTCTATACGAAACCCACTACTGAGTATGTAATCCACGCAACCTATTAAACTGAGTAGAAAGTTACATATAGGCCAGGAAGGTAACCAATCTCCTATATAACCTGGTCTTAGTCTCAACTCTTGCCTCCGCCGAACATGCTGCCATAGTGAAATAAGAGATCAAAACATATTGAACATCCTCATCAAATCCTCCACATACCGAGCAAGTCAGGCTGATCGAAACTAGAAGCTTGTTTAGATTGCATGTTATGGGAAGAAAATCAAGAGTAGCACACCATAAGAAATTTCTAACCATAGGTGGTGTAGCATCCCCTATCCCGATTAGGGCGATACTCAGCCTGAAATCCTAATTAAGCCCCAATAACTCAGCTAGACTTAACTAAAGCCTGCAGCTTTTCCGTCAGTACCTGATAAACTCAACCTGTATATTAATATCGAATAAACAATTCAAAATATACGCAGCGAAAAATTTAAAACTTTTTGATATTCAAACAATATACAGAAAGACATAGTTTATCAAAACACAAAACCTTGATTGTAAACCTCCCAACCCTGTTTATATACATCGTAGAGAAGATAACAAGACATCAAAATCTTCTCTTTGCCTTTCGCTAAAGCGCTAGGTTGCGAACCTAAAATATTAAATTTCAGTGAGCGCTCCAACTTGTTCAGTAAGTAAGGATTTACCAAGCCATCAACATTTCATATAATAATCAAGAATATTATGCAATAATAATATGAACCAATTTTAACTAACAAAAATATGGAAAGAAGATAAATCAATACATAACGGATGCAAATCAAATCAGCATTGACTATTACATTAGTGATTTCCATTTAATTTATAAAACTAGGTTTGATTACCCATCGACGCTATTAATGTGATTGCTAGATCCACATATTGGCCGATGTGCTGTCTAGCTAATCCATTAATGCTCAATTGTTCTATCCGAAACCTACTAGTGAGTATGTAATCCACACAACCTATTAAACTAAGTAGAAAGTCACATATAGGCCAAGAAGGTAACCCATCTCCTATATAACCTGGTCTTAGTCTCGGAAACTTACTCTCGTAAATCACAGTAAACACCGTTTTCATTTATTAAAACCATCACAGTATACATAGTCCTCCATTCAGTCCATAAACTACATGAACTATATTTACTAGTATAGTCAGGCAACATTGATAAATAAGCGAATCCATACTTATCTCGGTTTAGGTTTCCGTCCTAAATTCCTTAACTTTTCGGACACTCAAGCTTTCCCGGGGATCCAACACCTATTACAAACCATTTGTGTCAATTTAGGTCTAATACCCTACATTTAGAACCCCTAGTTCAGTTCCTAATTAAGTCCTTAAGAAATTCCTATCAAAATACAACAATACTTCTATTTTCTGGGGTGGGAACGCGTTCCCTTAGTGGTGGAGTGCACTCCAGTAGACGATTTCATCCTCACTGATAAAGGGAAGCAAAGGAGCGCGCTTCACCCTGTACTATCTCGACAAGAGACGAGTGGTCAAGCCTCTTGTTCCATCCACAAATTCACCAAACAACAACAAACACTGATCATAAAATTCATCAGGGAGGACCTCTAATATTGTATCTCTAGACTGTAAATTTAACAAAGAAATCAGCTCATTCTCTTATTTTTTAAAACAACAACAAATAACTTGGTATATATTATTGGGGGTTTACAAAAATTGGTTGAATCTATTGTATCAAGGGTTAATATGTAATAGAAGTAATTTGGAGCAAGTATTAGTGATATTACACAGTTGAATAAAATGTCTTGATTTATTTGTGTTACAACATATTTGGAAGGAGAAATCTAAGAGTGTGCAAGAGACTAAGCAAGGCAATAACAATAAGTGAGTGAGAATTAACAAAGATTGTTATTCGGTTCTTTATATGGAAGCAGTTAAGATGCCTTATGCTAGTATGTGCCATATTGGCAAATGTGATGAGACAACATTGTATAAAATATTGGCCATATTGGCAAATGTGATGAGCATTTTTGTAGTTTAACAACATTGTATAAAATTCTATTAGTTGGACTAGCTGGATTCCTAACTCCTTTGTTTTTGCTTACGGTTTTGTTTTATGTTTAGCATTTTTGTAGTTTAAGATCCTTTGTAGATCTGCAAAGTCACATTTCTTACTAAAAAATTCAACTTGTAAATGTTCAGTGTTCACAAGCTATTAGTTGGACTAGAAAAGCAGTACTGGATTAGTTTTGTCCAAAAAAAAAAAAAAAAACTTTGACGTCCTTTGTTTTTGCTATTATTAAATTTTGGTGTGTTTGTTTTTTCTTTTAAAAAAAATTAAAACTTTATATATTTTCTTACTAACATAGCTATATCTCACTTTGAATTAAAACTATTTTAATCATTTTTCTTTAACGAAGAATCTCAATAATGGCGAATAAAACTTGATTCATTCACTTCAAGAAAAGACATCTAAGAGTGTGTCAATAACAACCACTTCAATAAAAAATACACTTAAAGTAAGGGCAAAAATTACAAGAAAGTGGTACTCGACTAATCCTAGAGATCACTATGCGCTCATCTCAATGGACATCATTTTACTTGATGAGAATGTAATTATTATCTACTTCATTTTTTTATTTTCAAATTATATATAAACGGTTAATTCTTCTTAAATGCTTCATGCATTAACATGCGAGTATCAAACTTTTTGTAGAATGATCATATACAAGCGACTATCAAAAGTTATTTGGTTCAAGATTTCGACTACCTCGAAGAAGGAAAGGTCTATGACATTTCAAACTTCAATGTTGAAAGAAAAAATACTTACAAAGTTGTGAGCCACGACTATGTGATCTGCTTTACAATTCATACCTCTATACAAGAATACATGGACAACGTACATATTTGAGACAACAAATTCGAAATAGTATAGTTTCAGGAATTGCCACAGCGACAAGGCAATATCAATCAACTTTTAGGTAATAGTAATATTAATCAATAATCAAAATTCACTAATCCACTCATTTAATATATTTTTTTATAATGTAACGGGTTCTTTCATTGAAGATGTAATTGGTCGTCTTGTTGGAATAAGCGATCTTGAAAAGCAGAAGGTCGGTGAAATTTTCGTACCAAAATTAGTTGTGCGCATTCAGAACAATAGGTATAATCTTTTTTTAGGTCATAAATATTTCTATGAAAAATCATAATTGGTTGTGTTTTAATTGCAATTTAATGCAGCAACAAATACTTGAGAGTAACTTTTTGGGGCCAAAAAGCAATCGAAGCGAATAACCAGTTAAACGATGACAAATCATCTAATTTGGTTATCATCATTACCTCAAGTAATGTCGAGACATATAGAGGTAATTGCTAACAAATCATTTTTTAAATACATGTGCAATCTCACTTATTTTATCATATTAACTCTTTAGATATATTTTAATTAAATATTTTTATCCACATAAATATTAAGATTTTTGACAACAGGTGAATTGACACTTTCCTCGTTGAATCCTACAAAAATTTACACAAGTCAAGATACTAAAGAAATTGCATCGTTCATGGAAGGGTATACAACACTTTTTTACTACCATATGAATTGTTCAGTAATTACTAAATTCTATTTGTATAATAAATTTATTTTCTAATTTATTCATATTCCATGCAGAAGCAACTACTTTATAGGAGAAGAGAAGTTCAATTGATTCAAGAGGAAAATAAAAAAATTAAAACATATGATATCAAGGCGGAATTCATGACTGTAGAGGATATCAAACGCCAAAGATCAAAAGATAAAGTAAGACATTAACATTTATGATAAATTCATATTATGATCTTCTAATTATATTAAACTAATTATAAGTTCATTTTTCATGTAGACCTTGTACATTCTTTGCAAGGTAAAGATTACATCGATCGGTTCGAATTTTTTTGGCATTACGATACTTGTCAATCAACATTATGTAAAGTTAGTACAACGGAATTTAGAATACTATTGTTGTAATTGTCGAGGGTGTGTTACAACACGAAAACCAAGGCATTGTCCTATTTTTGGTTTAAGAAGATCCACTACTATTGTAATAATTGTACAATAATATATTTTGCTAAAACTCTAATTTATGACAAATGCATTTATTTATAGGTTCAAGTTGCAAGTGCATGCCCAAGCGATTCATGATCCACAACTTTCATTTTATTCGACAACATAGTGAAGAACATCGTGGGCGATTTTACCGGAGACGAAATGTTGAAAAAAACATCTTCGGTATATCTTTTTAATTCAAAATACAAAACTACAATGCACATGCACGCACTATATATTATATCATCACCAGTATATTTTATCAATTTTTATGCTATTTTTTATGCATGAATTGCCAGACATACAAAAATGTGATACCAGTGGAACTTTCACATATTGTAGGAAGAAGTTTTACTTTTAAAATAAAACTTACCGATTACAATTTAGATCAAGGGAAAGAAAGTTTCACAGTTGCAGAGATATGTGATGAAGAGTCTACAAATGATAATAATCAATAGAGGTATTTCTATTGTTTTAGAATAACTTACAAAATTATGTTTACAATTAATGTACTATAATTTTTACATATTCTTTTCTACTTAACAATAGGAAAAGTCATCAAATGACATTTTAACTCAAAAATACGAAGTTGACAAAGACAAAGACGCCAACATGAAGAGAAAAAGTATCGATAAAGATTCGGAAATGAATAAGCGTCCAAAAGGATACTCGTATATTGAGTAAGTTATTTGAACTTGTGTATCATAAATTAGTCAGTAATAATATTAATAAAAAAACTAATGTTATGTATTTATTTACAGTGAAGAAGAAGAGGAAGTAAAGTGATCAACATTGTTATAAAGAATATACATTTGAGCTTTAGTTGTCATCTTTCGAATTTATTCATCATTCTATATTTACAATTATGTATTATATTTATTTCAAATTATATATATATAAAGTTTGTACAATCTTTATTTATATTTCAAATTGATTGATTTATTTTATTTTTATTTAGTTATGTTGTACTTATTCATATTGTTTTTAATAATTCTCTAACACGTGCAAAGCGGAGCATATTATGAAAACTAGTATATATATAATATATAATATAAAAAAGCAAATCATAAATTTGTGAGTGGTAAGCAAAGTTACTTTTATGCCCTTTTCGTTGCTTTTCGTCCGTTACTTTTTTCCCCTTTCATCCCAAGATTCCCAACTCTCATTCGCAATTAATTTCGTCTTTGTTCCAACTCTCATCCGGACTCTTCTCCAAGTTCGATCAACTCTGACTTCGTCGACAACCACAACCATTATCCTCTTCGACAACACCGTCTCTCAATCTCTTGTGCAAATCTCACTGTATCCGTCTTCTCTCCCTTGCATCTTCAAAGGTTTATGATGATACAGGGGGAAGCATATGTAGAAATCAACACATTTATATTGATCCGTTTCTTTAAAAAAACATACTTCCACTCAAGTGAAGTTGATGAGATTTGTCATTTTCATGCTCAATCTAAACTGCCTATTCATGATTTGCTTAGTAGGCATGCCTGTCATGACTGCTTATGTTGGTTTTAATGAGATATGCTCTCCCAAGGAAGGAGTTCACTATGTGTTCGTATCAGCAGCTTCTAGTGCCGTTGGTCATCTTATTGGACAGTTAGCCAAGCTAACGGGTTGATATGTCGTTGGAAGTGCTGGATCAAAGGAATAGGTAAGTAACTACATTTTATTGTGATTTCTTAAAGGGAGAATACGTTTAAGTGCCTTAAACACTTCAATTGTGATGCAACAATGTAAGCTTGATCACAGCTTCTCCGACCAACTCGCCAATGAAATTTATAGGAGAATTTGATACTGTAAATCTCTTTTGATGCCATCTAGGCATGTAGACATTAATTATTAATACCAAGGCAAAGTTCAGTTCGAAGTTGTAACAGGGTAGTTCTTTACTCTTGTCCATTGTCATCTTTTGATACAAGAAGTTATAGTCTTTAAGATAAAACACATTTGTATTGGTGTCGTTATTTTAATTGAGAGCAGTTTCAAATTAACATATGAAGTTAATAACTAGAAGATGGTAGCTAGCTAGCTAGCTACTGCTAAATCTTGTTTTAGCTAATAATTAATGATATCTGGATTCATGTTTATTCCCTCATTATCCTTATCTTGGTAATTCGTTCAAATTAAGGTCGATTTGCTAAAGGACAAGTTCGGTTTTGATGAAGCTTTCAACTATAAGGAACATGATGATTGGGATGCAGCTTTGAAAAGGCAAGTGTAATCCGATCCCGACATATACAATCACTACTTGTTGGCTTTAGCATCCATTACAATTTAATTCTGCCTTGCCTTTGATTGAGTAATCAAACAGTTCTATTAATTCCAAAAATTTCTGCAGGTGCTTCCCTCAAGGCATTGACGTATACTTCGATAATGTCGTGTTAAAATGCTCGATGAAGTCCTCTTCAACTTGAGAATGCACGGGCGAATCGTTTCAAGCGGGATGATCTCCCAATACAACCTAGAGCTTCATGAAGAACTGCACTATATGATCCAAGTCATAGTGAAGTGCATCCACATGATTGGGTTTGTTGTGTATCGTCATTATCACCTCTACCCAAAATTCCTAAAGTTGATGAGGCAGTACATGATAGAAGGCAAGGTCGTTTATGTGGAAGATGTGGTTGAAGGAATACAGAGTTCCACATGGTACATGAGAGAAGGCAGTAAAACCACCCTTATACTTTCTTTTTTTTTTTTGGTCTGGGTGTCTAAAGCTTTTATCCCAACTAATTCTATTATTTACAGTCATAATTTCAAAGTTATCATTTCTTTTTATAGAGTTTGAGGTAAATGATGAACACTATGTACAATTCTACGGAATCTCCACAAGCAAGTGTTCACACATTAATGGGTCAAACCACTTGTTTTGTTTTTGTTTTTTTTTTTTTTTTTTTCTTGTTTCCTTTTTTTGTGGTAGTATTGGCCTAGCATAACTAGCTTGTTTTTCCGTTCACATCTTATCTCATTCTTATTAGAGAATATTGATAAGATAAAGAAAAGGTACTTGTAAAAATTGATAGGAAGAATTCATAACTAATTAGACTTTATAGTTTGTACTTGGTGTATTCAAAATTTTTTTTTATTATTGAAGTTAATATATTTTACTTAATTCTCTATTTGAATTTAAGTTTTCTGTCGTTTTATTCTAATTTCGGATTAATACAGTAGATGGATAAATTCTCAATTTTAATTTGTGTGGAAGCTTGTAATTAAGTTGATTGAGTAACTTATATAGAGCATTAAGGTTTTGCAAGTTAACTCAATTGTTTACGTGGAAAAATATTTGAGAAAATTTCATGAAAAAACTCAATTCAATTCTAACTTTATTAGGCATTTGCTATCATTATTTTTCGTTTTCTAATGCAGATTTGAAGCCCACATGTGCGTTGGCCGGTGTTTTATGGGGAAATGAGATCTTAAACGGACCAATCCTGAGTAAGGTCCTACTTCATTATCGTTAAGTTCGTACATAGTGGCATACGAGACTTCGGTTCTTTCTAGACTACGATGCACACAGTCTAGCTCGTGGGCACATGGTAATCTTCATTATTTCTTTTTTGGTTTCTTGCTATACTGTTTCATGCCTTCCTTTTGTTTGTTTTCAATTTTCAATGTGCTCTTTCTTGCTTCTTTTTTTTTTTTTTTTTCCAATTCAAATTTCCCTCCATAGAATACAAGTTTTTAGATCTTGCTCACTCTGAGGAGTCAAATTTTCATTAAATCATAAATATTCTTTCTCTTTTTTGGCTTAATTTGAAATTGTAATTATTTAGAACACATGTTAAAAAATTTGTTGTTCTTTTTTTTTCTTTTTTTGTAATAAAACCCAATTTTGATGATTTAAATAATCTATCTTGAATATGATTATTTAACAGTTTGTCATAATGTGGGAAACAACTTGAATGTATTAAACTACCATCAACTAGACTCTCTACATCATTTCGACTGTAACCTAATGATTGTGTTATAAGAGTAATTGTGTTATAGGATTGCTGAAAAATGGCAGCAAGACACAATGCAAAGTATTAGAATGCAACTTGAGATGTGCATATAAGGGTTAAAAAAATTTGTTGTTCTCAAAGTAAGGTGGTGGTTAGTCTTACTTCAAATAAATTGGTAGCCTTTCAAGTTTTTTTTGTCCTATAGTTTTTAGGACTTTAAAGTGTCTTTTTTTCTTTATTTTTGTACCTTTTGAACACTTAGTGGTATCTAATAGTGGATTGTTTCTTACACTGTTTTTTTTTTTTTTTTTTTCTGACACATTTAAAATTAAAAGAAATATGCTCATGAACCTGATAGTATATAGTATATAACTAAAAAAAGATGCATAGAAAGCTAATCTCGCACTACATTATAAGTAGAAAATGTGCATATATAGAAACTAATCTTTTTTTAAGAACGTGCATAGAAATTAATCTTGGTAGCTCAGCATTAATATAGAGCTATCAATCCTTTTTTTTATCTATCCTATCTATCTCATTAATTTAGATTCATTTTACGACACATAACATCTTCATTAGTCTCAAGTGAAAACCACCTCTACTGTTTAATTATTAAATGAGTACTGGTTCAAATGTTGTTGCCTATCACAAGGAAACTTAATTAAATGCTTAGTTTTATGCTCACGTTTCTCTTTTGACATCCAAGCACCAACAATAGTAATCAAACCTTGAAATCTCCATCATTTGTTGTAACTTCATTTCTCTTATGTTCATTCTGCACCTCTGAAGCGAAGATATATATTATGGTTTGAACATTTGGATGTTATCCACCATACGAACTTGTGACTGCATTCTCATATCCAACCTCATTGGGGTTACACAATCCTCGTAAGGATTTTTTTTGACAGTTTGATTAATGTCATATATCGTGTTAAATTGAGCTTGTAAGGAAGTAGATTTTCATTAAATTGTGAGTTGTGACGGCCCAAACCCCACAAACTGGGCCTTGCCAGACCTAAACCTACGTGGAACCCCGGTCAACTCCCGCAGAGTCAATGCAGGCTTAGTCAGCCTTTTATCTAAGTTATTTAATCATTAGTTGCTTAATAGGTTTATTATTTAGTTTAACAAGTCTTAGTATTTACGCAGCGGAATTTAAAAATATTTAAAGCAACTTAAATAAGTAAACACTAGTCGGGACATGCCTAGGTGTGGAAATCCTGCAAAAGTAGATCTCATGTATATTTATGGTGACAAACAGTGTGAAGAAGTGTCATATACATGTATCAAACGTCTTGCAACCCAGAATGAACCCCGACGTAAACAAAAACATAAGTATATATAATATATACAGTCCAAAATATCAAAATAAACCTATTGTAGTAAAATAGAGGAGCTAACTCTGAGGGAAGCTCAAAGGAAGTCACCGATCGTAGGCTCCTTGCCCTTGCTACTAGAGGGACCTGCAATTGTCATCAAAAGCGGAGACAATCCCAGTGAGTAAATCCAAAAGAAGTTCAACAGTAATTCAAATTAAATAATAAACGAGTCCATAAATCATGCTGGAAAGAAATAAAGTGTTGAGAAAGTACAGTAAAACGCATGATAGACAAACTACAATGATCAACGATAGGGACTAAGTGACCCAGAAGCAAAGATAGGGAGTAAGTGGTCCTGACACTCTACACGTGGGCTCAAAGCCACTTAAAACGTGTAAGTGTCTAATACTTGTGCGGCGGGTCACAGCCGCTTCAGCCGCACCTAATTCGTTCGGCGCTGTCGGCTCGCTCGAGCCGCAGCTCGAGAAAACATTCCAAAGGGAGCCACATACTAAATTGGATGTTCAACCACAATGGAACTCGAATACTCTGAAAGGAGCCACGACAGATGGCGGATGCTCACTCAAAGGATTCAAACCCGTCGGGAAGCCACGATAGCAAATCGGCTGCTTAACCTGCGAGTGGACAACGATTAGACAAGACCATTTAGACACTAGGTCACTCGGTAGAGAAGTAAAGTCCAATAATAGTGATAATTCCATCTAATATAGCAAAGAAACGAAAAGAATTAATATTAAATTTTTTGCTAATTTACTTACCTCGATACGCAAAATCAAGTAAATCGCGGCTCCCACATGCCTCGAAATATGTACTCGATACCCGACTCTAGTCTCTTAGGCTTTTGGAATCAATTTAAAATGAATTAACTGTGTTTGAGCCTATTTGACGTAATTTAGATTTTCAATTCTCAAAATAATTCAAATTAGGGAAATTATAGTGTTGGCGCATTTTTCGATGAGAATCTCGATGTAAAAATCCCCGAGAAACCTCAAAAAACTTTTTACAATTTTTCTCACTTTTCTTTTTTTTTTCTAATTTTCCCTATTTTTCTTGATTTTTCTAAATTTTTTGTTATTTTTATGATTTTTATTAATTAATATATGAATATATATTTTAAATAAAATGGGGGGTTTTGGGCCCCTGAACCGAGTCTGGTTCAGCCCCTGTTGGGCGGGCTCAAGCTCGGTGCGATCCCTCCCTCCCCATTTTCGTTTCTTTCAACATAAACATTGCTTTTTTTTTTTTTCTTTTTTTTTCTTTTTTTTCTCTTTTCTTTTCTTTCTTTCTTTCTTTCTTTTCTTTCTTGTTCAAAATGATCAAAGACAATTTTTTTTTTGCCTTTTAAATCAATCCAACTAAAATCAACTCTACTAAAATTAAAATTACCAACAATGAATTAATCAAATACCCATGTATTATACTCACAAGCATCAAAATTAAAATAAAATTAAGTTTTAACTTACTCGACTTGATCAAGATGATCTCTACATAGCAAGTAATTTTCTTATTCTTCTTCCTCACCACCACCTCTACACCACCTCTAACTTGAATAAAACATTCTTCCTTCATCTCTCTATTTTTATACTATCATTTTGGTGGGTGAACCACCAACATACAATTTTCTTTATTTTAGTTTTTATTAAATTTGGCATTATCTCTCCATAAACCACCAAAAGTTGACACCTCATAATTCTAATTTATTATTATTATTATTATTTTATATATATTATAATTTGTGAAATGACTAAAATGTCCCTCATGACTTAACTTGGGCATTTCAATTAAATAAGTCCCATTAGACTTAACTTAAATCGATATCGTCGACCTACTCAAATACCCATGTATGTACGCATCTCGAGAGTTACTTGACTCGCAAACCGGCAATCAAAATAAAATAATTAAATTGCTTATATTTTTATTTTAGATAGGTAATACACAAATCATCCAAAAAAAAATACATCGGTGTCGACTCTCGAGGGTTGACCGAGTGTGTCACGTCACAACAAGTTCGGGTCAAAGTCCTGAAATGTCACGTGGCATGAGTTAAAGTTTTTTTAGGGTCGTTGCAGTCTTCCCAACTAATAAGAATTTCGTCCATGAAATTGAAATATATGAAACGAAATTACTTGCTGGAATCAAAAGAGAAACGGGAAACTCCCGCGCATATAGGTCTCCCACTCCCACGTCAATTCCTCGTCTCCGTGGTGCAGGCACTTGAGGAGAACTAACGGGATGTCCTTGTTCCTCAAACTCTGTACCTTGCTGTCCAAAATCTGCATAGGCTGCTCCTCGTAATTAATATCATCGGCTAGGTCAATTTGAGTCAAGTCCACTATCGGTCTTTCTCCTTCTCTCGACCTGTCCAATCTCAGCATCGATATATGGAATACTGGATGAATGCCTGCCAACTGCGGTGGTAATTCAATCTTATAAGCAACCTTGCTAACTATCTTTATGATTCTGAAAGGACCTATAAACCTCAATGCAAGCTTTCCCTTAATTCTGAACCGTTTGTGACTCTATAATGGAGAAAATTTTATATAGACATAGTTTCCCACTTTATACTCAAACCCATCTCGATACTTGTCAGCATATTTCTTTTGTCTCTCTTGAGCTCCTCGAAGACCCTGACGTATTAGTCGTATTTTCTCTGTGTGATCTACCACAATCTCTTGCCCAACTACCGCTATATCCTCAGGCTCTGCCCAAGTTAGTGATCTACACGGCCTGCCGTATAGTGCATCAAACGGTGCCATCCCGATACTAGCTCGGTAACTATTATTGGAGGTAACTTCACACAAATATAGATACTCATCCCACGACCCATCGTACTCTAACATACAAGCTCTGAGCATGTTCTCTAACACCCGAATCAGGCTCTCTGACTGTCCATCAGTCTACGGGTGGAACGTCGTACTATGTTGTAACCCCTTGTTAAACTGTACTTGCATGCTTCTCCATAACATGGATGTGAACTGCGATCATCTGTCTGACACAATAGTTAATGGCACCCCTTGAAGTCTGACAATCTCTTTCTCATAAAGGACGTTCAAGTGCTCGAATTTGTGTTTGGTATAAACCGGCAAGAAGTGTATAGATTTGGACAAGTTTGTCCACAATCACCCAGATGCTATCATGCTTGCACGGAGATTGAGGCAGACCACTGACTTGATCCATGTCAATATGCTCTCACTTCCACTCAAGAATGAGAAGTGGTTGTAACAGTCCTCCAGGCCTCCGATGCTCAGCCTTAACTCGGCTGGCATATCTTGCAACTCCTGACGTAATCCCCTACGTCTACTTTCATCCCCGGCCACCAAAATAGACGTTGCATATCCTTATACATCTTCGCCCTACCGGATGAACGGTATAATGTAAGCAGTGAGCCTCTTGAAGTATCTCTGTACGTAACTCAGTCACTGATGGAATCCACAGTCTTTCCTATATCTCAAGCACGAGTCCATCGACTGACTCCACTCTGGATAATCTGAACTCTCTGCCAATTTATAGAATCTCTGGAGCTGGTCATCGGCTTACCGACCCTCTAAGACCCTCTGAATAGAGACAAGTTGAGTCCTCATCTGTCCACAAATGTGTGCCACTGTAGTATTCGAAATATCAATTGAACCCATTATATATGACGCCTCGAGGAGTGAAAACTCATGTGTCATCTGACAAATAACAACCTCTGCATCGGATTTCTTACGGCTCAATGCTTCGTTACTACATTCGCCTTCTCCGAATGGTACTCTAAGGAGAAGTCGTAATCCTTAAAGAACTTTAGCCATTTGCGTTGTCTCATATTCAGGTCCTTCTGCGTAAAGAGATACTTTAAACTCTTGTGGTCAGTGAAAAAAATAAATCTTTCGCCATACATGTAGTGCCGCCAAATCTTCAAAGCAAATACCAATGCCGCCAACTCTAAGTCATGCACTAGGTAGTTCTTCTCATGAATCTTCAACTATCGATACGCGTAAGCAATCACACCATCCCCCTGCATCAGAATACACCCTAATCTGACCAGCGATACATCGATATTCACAACCATGCCCTTTCTTGCCTTTGGCAGTACTAACACTGGAGCTGTCATCAATCACTCTTTCAGTGTCATGAAAGCATGATCACATTTGTCGTCCCTCTCAAACTTGACATCTTTCTAAGTCAACCTCGTCGTCGGTGTCGCGATCTTAGAGAAATCGTGCACGAATCTCCGGTAATACCGCTAGACCCAGAAAGTTGTAAATATATGTTACTGATTGTGGGGTATGCCAATCCATCAATGCTTGGACCTTCAAGGGATCCACCAATACTCTATTAACTCCAACTACATGCCCCAAAAATCTGACCTCTGACAACCAGAACTAACATTTGTTAAACTTAACATAAAGTCGGTGCTTTCTCAGTATTTGTAAAACTGTCCTTCTGAGATGACCCTCATAATCCTCACGATTCCTGGAGCAGATCAAAATATGATCTATGAATACAATCACGAAACGGTCCAAGTACCGTCTCAACATACGGTGCATCAAGTCTATAAATATTGCCGGTGCATTTTTTTGCCCAAACGGCATGACGGCAAACTCGTAATGACCATAACGTGTACTTGAAGGCAGTCTTCTCTCTGTACTCATCCCCGGTCTTGAGCTGGTGGTACCATAACCTCAAGTCAATCTTGAAAAATCACACTGCGTCTCTCAACTGATCGAACAAGTCATTTGTTCGAGGAAGTGGATATTTGTTTTTTATCGTAACACGATTCAACTACATGTAATCGACTCAAAGTCTCAAACTTCCATCTTTCTTCTTCACAAACAATACTGGAGCGCTCCCATGGAGACATGCTAGAATGAATAAATCCTAAATTTGTCAACTCCTCAAGTTGGGTTCTCAACTCCTCTAACTCTTTCGGTGCCATTATGTATGGAGGTATCGAAATCGGCTTCGTCCCAGGGACTAAGTCGATAATAAAGTCGATCTCTCGTGGGGGTGGTAATCCAGGTAAATACTCGGGGAACACATATGGGAACTCGCACACCACGAGCACTACCTCAATAGTCGCCACCGATTTCTCTACTGTACTCAGAATACCGGCAAATGTCTATATCTCCTAGCTCGTAGCCACTCTACTTCGAGTACTTTGAAGTTGTGTTGAATCGCCGTGAAAACTAAACTCTAAGTGCTCAGGGATCCGAAATGTGACTGTCTTACTGAAGCAATCCAACTGTGCGTGATATGTTGCCAGCTAGTTCATCCCCAATAACGCGTCAAACTCTAAAAACCCTAGTACTCTGAGGTATGTAGGCATCTCGTGTCCCTCTATCTCGATGGTACAACTATCACATACCATATTAGGGTAAATCTTGTCCTCGGCAGTCGTGCTAAGGATTAAGTGGGTGCTAAGCCTATTGGGTCTCAACCCTAACTCATCTACCAACAGTCCAGAAATAAAATACATGGTCGAACCAGAATCAATCAAAGTATTTGTCATGCGATGACAAATATAAATCATACCCTCTATAAGCTGTCGCGTTACCTGTGGGTTCACCTGAGCCACTACATGTGCTCTCTCTCGGGGTTGCTGCCAGGGCGAGCTCTGCTGCACACCAACGAGTTGCGGACAATTAATCTTAATATGCCCCTCATGTTTGCACTCAAAACATAGTCTCGGTCCCTACTACCCAAACTGTATGCTCTGCCACCGGCCTGACCTCTGGCTCTGTTGTCGTGACCTCTGGCCCTGCTGGCCACTACCACTGACCCTAGTCATACCGTTGGTAGCCGTGAACTGCAGTCCTAACTGCGAAGCCTGCGGTGCCTGAGGAGGTTTGCCTGGGTAACTCTACATCGGAGGAGGCTCGGCTACATAAACTGGATGTGGTGCAACATAACCTACAAACTGCTCTCTCCCGAATCTCTGATGGTTCCTCTTCCTTTCCTGTCTCTACTATAACCCTACTCAGATCTCTGCCCTGAACTTTGAGCAATCGGTGTTTATGTGGGTCGCTGGGCGCCATCCTCGGGGTGCGTGATAAGATAAGCCTCTCTAGTCAAACTGCACTCGTAAGCCCTATTAAGGTTACTCGGCTCTGTCGTAACAACTGTACCCCAATGGTAGGAAATAACCCCTTACAAAAGAAATGGACATGGTCCTTATCACTGTCGGTAACTCCATCAGCAAACGACAACAGTTACTGGAATCTCCCCATATACTGAATCACAGACACTCTCGCCTCTATCGGATATACATGAATTCCAACCTCTTGGCGATCCTTACTGAGGGCAAAAAGAACTTCAGGTTAAACAATCTATTGAAGTCGTTCCATGTCTACGACTCTCCTTGGGTGGCTACCAAGTTGGTCCACCTGGTGTCTACGTCCCCTGAGAAGGAAAAAACTGTCAACCCAAGCGTCTTGCTATCCTTTAACCTCAAAAGTCTCTGGATTTTCTCGTGACTCCTGATGAATTTATCTACCTCTGACACATTAGAATCTCAACTAAACTTCCTCGGTCGGTACCTTTCGTATTCCCTAGTCAGTCTGGCCTCAAACGTCAAATCAAAGCTAGTATCTCTCTCAGTTTGTGTCGCATTCGCCGGTCTTGCTATATCGGGTAGTACGGTATACTGGCAAGAATGGCAGTCTTGGATACACCATAGATCGTGACGGAGTCGCTTGAGGTGTAGGTGCACTCGCGTCCAGTGTGGAAGGCACTGTAGGTGCGATGGTGATGGCAACTGTCCCTTAAAAAGAGTCAAAATCTCATCCAGACGTTTATCCTGTGAAGCAACCCTCTGTGTCAAGGCTTGAAAGTCTACTGGATCAATAGGGCCTGGACCTTTAGCTCCACTCTAATCACCGGTATACCGCTGATTGGTCATCGCGGTCTACAAAGACGAATAGTGAGCTTCGATCAGTTTTCTTAACTACCATTAATAATATATAATTGTTGGGTTTTGTGGTTCATACGCAGCGGAGATTACAAAACAATTTTGACAAAAACCCCAATAGGATCTGAATCTAATTCCATTAAAAACGATTAAACCAAGAAAACTTAATCATACCTCGGTCACAAAATACCTTTCGAAGGTTGATCGATCTCTAAGGCGCTGCCAACGACGAACGCCCTCTATCAGCGATCCACACACGAACGGCGACCGAGATTCGAAGTGCTAGCTTAGAGAGAATACCAAACCTTTTTCTTTCTCTCCAAAATGATCCAGAGCGTACCGGAAAACCCTAGTTCATTTTAAAACGAAAATAGAGTTTCGCCTTTAATATTTCATATGTGTGTTCTAACTTAAAGCGTCTATTTATTCAACCCTTGTATATAGACGGTTAAGTAAATTACACATATACCCCTACTTAAAGAAGTATAAGTGTAATACAACACAAGGATGTTTTGTCATGAATTTTATCTTATAAAATTCATTTTTTCGAACCATCTTAAAATCTCGCAAAACCATTCTTAGTGTGCGACCCAATAGGCTCATATAACGTTGGCGAGTGTACCAAAACACATTTTGGTATACAAGTCATAAGCGCCTCTAGCAAGACATTATGACTACCCAAGTCGTACGAATATCAAATCGATACAACCTAATAAATAGCGTATATAACATCATTTTGTCACACGATATCCATTTTTATCAAACATAAGGCATGGAATTGTCATCGAACATGTTCAATCGTACTAGTCTCGATCTCTAGGTAGATCTGAAAACATCCAAGTGACATTGATCAATATCAATTCACTTAGACTATGCCTTTTAACAAGCCTAACACATCGAGGATCCACTGGATATCTCTCTTTATATGAGAGGGACAAATTCTATCTTGATTACACAACTTCATCACATTGCTCAGATAGTAACCAATCACAACCTTTATAATCGTCCGGTTAAAGACAACGTTTGATAGTGTCAAATCATTGTGTTCCTAATGTTGAAGTCTCTCGGTAATCTCAAGTCATAGACCGAAAAATATACCTATCATGATAAATAACTATGACTTAATCCATGTGATGTTCTCATAGCGGGTCGGTCCAGTACTTTGTTCCCTAACACTCGTGATCTTGATTCGTATCCATATACGTATAATCATCATATGATCATCAATCAAGATAGGCAAAACCTACTGTGGAAAACCCTGGAAAGTACTCTGTATGTAAGCGACATCACCACAATAGTTATATATACATGTATTGTGTTATCTCAAGTCTCCCAATATCCAAAATATACAAAATATCAAAAATAAACACGTACAAGTAGGTCCTCGACAGTGGGCAATCAGATGTAGTCATCTAGGATCCCCTGCTCCTACTGGTACTAGGATCTGCACTCAATCATTACAAAAAGACAGATTACGAGTACAGTAAGTAAAATCCCAAGGAACTCCTCTGAGCATTCATATAATAAAATAAAGGAAATACAAAGAATGTTGTCAAGTAAACATGTGGAATGTGAAACATGCAACTGTAAATGGCTCATCGCATGAATAAACAATAGACAAGCTAACAAATGTGTATGCTCGCTCCATAGGGACTAGACTGTACTTCGGGTCACCAAGTTCCCACCAGTGGTCGCGTCCAACTGGCCCAACACTTGGTCCCTCGCGGTGCTGGCCAAATCCGCTTAGTCACCGACATGTGCACCGAGGAAAGCCCAGGTCACCATTCACTGAGGGTCGGGTCACACGTGCTATGTTCCAATGCCTCATGAACACACGACAAGGAAATCCGGGGAGTAACATCAACCCACGTCCAAATATTCGAAATAAAAGATGAACAGCAAGGAATAATAGAAACAACATGTAAACCGAATAAATACTCATAGTTTTTCAGTTGGGTTTTACAAACCTCATACCGCTCTCCGACCTCCCCGTACTCCCGTACCCGACCCGTCAAGCTCCCTGACACTGAGCTTCGGTCCACTAAGTCCCTGGTGTCCATTTTTTACCAGTTTAGTTTGTTTACAAAGGTGTAGATATGTATTAGGTGAAAAATCTCTAAAACAGTCCTAAATTCCCATTTTCATATGTCATTAGTGCGCTAATTTGTCTACCTAGCGCGCTAAGGGGGTGTACCTAGCGCGCTAGATAGGATTAGCGCGCTATTGTTCTTCGTTGCGAAGAATAACGTCACACTCAGGACGACGTTAGCGCACTACTAGTTCCAATTAGTGCGCTAATTGCCTTCTGGTACATAATTCTCAATTCGTGAATTCTGTCCTAGCCCTATTAATTAGCTATTCTAACTGGTTTTTCATCATCTCCTCATCAAAATAACTTCGATCCATGATTCGGACCACTCCAGAAACCTCAATGTACATAAATTTCTACAAATTCATGCATTCATCACACTCTCCAATTTCATCTAAACTAGAAATTATAGTTAGACCAGTGATCAATCCTCTAACAATACGATCTAAAAACATGACATTGATCAATTTTCCATCACAATTCAAAGCATACATCAGAAAATTCGAAATTCCACCAAAGCATATGAAAATGAGTTCAATTTGAAGTGTAAAAGATGAGGAAGATGATTACCTAAGTTAGATTACTTGGTTTGATGCCTAGGTTGTTGAATTCCCAGCTCCAAATCTTCTCTTCTTCCTCTGATCTACTGGTTTGCATGAATTTGTATGTGAGTGTTGTGATCAAATACTCCACTAACTCTCCTATATATATGTTAGTTGGAATCAATTGTGTGTACGTATCCCGATGCATATCTTGTGGTTCACAAGCATGTTGTACTATACTTCCTGGTGACTCCAATAACACACTCATCATCTAGTCCCACTCACTATGTTAATATAGATGTCCATCTCATGGCCTCTTTTATTTAATGTAAACTATAGGCTTTCATTTATTCTATTAATGTCACATTACATTAACCCTTATCCAACCATATGACTAGTGTTTTATTTATCAAATTAAACCAACTCATCGTCACACTAACCCTCGGCTACCCGTACCCGGTGCCCTGCGTCTCGACACACATTTCGAGGTGCGCCATAGCCTATTGTTCGAGTTAATTTAATAAGCCTATGGTTACATTCATTATGCCAAATTGATAACCTTGACATTGTTTATGTAAATTTATTGATTTTTCTCTAATGTACCCGTATCTCGCCTCTCGATACGCACGTTAACACGCACTTCGAGGTAACTACCTGTCACACAACCCCGCACGCTCTCGTGATTCAACATACACACATGCGATGTATTTAACCAATTATTGAATAAATTGCACCGCAATTAAGCCATCCAACACACAATTAAACCAGTGTACCTAGGTAGACGTGTGTCCTAGCCTACCCGCGGCGTCCACATGGATCTAAGCAGGCGTCCATGTCTGCAATTTCGAGATAATTAACGACATTATTAAAATGGGTCGTTACAGTTCTTCCCAACTAAATAAAAATTTCGTCCCGAAATTTAAGCGTAACTTAAATCTCATACCAGAAAATAGCTGAGGGTATCGCTTTCTCATCATCAACTTGAGCTCCCATGTGAGTCCCTTTTTCCTATGATGCTGCCAATGAACTAAGACCTTAGAGTGTTCCTTGTTCCTTAGAATCTGTACTTTGCGGTCAACGATCTCTATCGGCCTTTCCTCGTAAGTTACATCAGGCTGAACCTCAATATTTCCCAACTCAATAGTCGATCTCGGTCCTGCCCTAGCTAGTCTCAGCATCGAAATGTGAGATGTAGGATGAACCCCAGCTAACTCAGCAGGTAACTCTAATCGATAAGCAACACTGCCCAATCGCTGTGCAATCCTGTATGGCCTAATGAACCTCGGCGCCGTTTCCCCTTAATACCAAACCTCTGCTGACCTTTCCAAGGGGAAACCTTCAAATACACCATGTCGCGCTCCTCATAGCTCAGTCCCTCATGATAACGATCCGCGTATTTCTTTTGTCTATCCTGTGCGGTTCGCAACCTTTGTCGAATTTGTCTGATATTCTCTGTGTGATCAACAACTATTTTAGGCCTAATTGTCACTGTATCTTCCAGCTCCGCCTAACAGGCATGTGATCTACAAGGCCTCCCATACAGTGCCTCAAACGGTGGCTTGCAATGCTCGCCTGATAGCTGTTATTTATATGCAAACTCACACAAATGTAGATATTCCTCCCACAAACCTCCAAATTGCAATATACAAGCCTTGAGCATATCCTCCAAGATCTGTATCAGTCACTCTGACTGTCCGTCGGTCTGAGGATGATAAGCCGTACTAAACTGCAACCTGGTGCCAAACTGCTCCTACATAGCCTCTCAAAGCTTCGATGTCAACCTGGGATCTCTATCCGATACGATGGAAACCGGCACTCCATGCAATCTAATAATCTCCCGCTCAAACAATATGATCAGCTGAAGAAACGAGTATCTCATAGAAATCGGAATGAAATTAGGTGATTTCGTCAGTCTATCAATCATTATCCAAACTGCATCGTGACACCTCGATGTCTGCTGTAGTCCACTAACGAAATCCATGGTGATGTGCTCCCATTTCCATTTTGGAATGGGCAATGGCTGTAACAATCCACCGGGTCTCCTGTGCTCAGCCTTCACCTGCTAGCAAATGTGTCAACTCTTGACGTATAGGCCTACGTCGGCTTCATCCCTAGCCACCAGAATAATCGTCTCAAATCATGGTACATCTTGGTCCGATCAGGATGAACTATGTAGTGAGACCATTGTGCCTCTTCCAGAATCTTGTCCCGTATCTCCTGATCCGCAAGTATCCACAGTCCTCCTCGGTGTCTCAAACATCGATATGTGGTCTCTACCCAATCAGTGCACTCCGGATCCCGATCCAGACCACTGAACCGCTCATAAAGCCCATCAGACCTCTGACACTCGGCAACCCTCTCAATCGATACAGTCGGAACCCTCATCGGACCACAAATGTGTTGTTGAGTAGTACTGGATACCTCTGTCATGCACATAATTGATGCCGCCTGTAACTGACTATGCTCGTGTGTCATAGCTCGCAAACCGTCTGACTGTCAATCCCGCTCCGACTCAATGTGTCCGCTACGACGTTCGCTTTTCTAGGTTGGTACTCAATAGCGAAGTCGTAGTCATTCAGCAACTCCAGCCATCTCCGCCGGCGCATGTTCAGATCCATCTGAGTAAAAACATAACGTAAACTTCGATGATATGTATACAAGATGAACTTCTCCCCGTAGGGATAATGTCTCCAAGCCTTCAGTGCAAAGACGACCGCTGCAAGCTCCAGGTCATGCACGGGGTAATTTCCCTCATGGGGTCTCAACCGTTTGGAGATATAAGCAACTGGTATATCATCATGCATTAACACGCATCCAAGACCAATGCCTGACGCATCTGTATAAACTGTCAAAGTCTTGCTTGGTTCTGGCAATGTCAATACTGGTGCAGAGGTCAACCTCTTCTTCAGCTCACAAAAGGCCTACTCACACTCCTCTGACCAATCAAACCTTACATTTTTCTTGGTCAGTCGTCATCATCGGAGCTGCAATCGAAGAAAAATTATGTACAAATCGCCGTAATATCCTACTAGTTCAAGAAAACTCCATATATCGGCAACTGACTCAGGTGTCCTCCAGTCAATGATAGCCCGAATCTTCTCTGAGTCCACCGAGATACCTTGGTCACTGATGACATGTCCCAAAAATTTCACCGCACTCACCAGAAGTCACACTTACTGAACTTGGCGTACAATCTGTGCTCTCTCAGTGTCATCAAAACTACCCTGAGATGTCCGTCGTGATCCTTACGAGTCTTGTTGTAGATCAAGATGTCGTCGATGAACACTATGACGAATCTGTCTAGATATGGTCTCAAGACCCTCGCATCAAATCCATGAAAATTGCTGGGGCGTTAGTCAGCCTAGACGGCATGACTGTAAACTCAAATAGCCGGTATCTCGTGCTGAAAGCAGTCTTATGGATATCCTTTTCTTGAATCCTCAATTGATGATAACCCGAGCGAAGGTCAATCTTTGAGAAGAATCTGACACCCGCCAACTAATCGAACAAATCTTCTATCCTAGGAAGTGGGTAACGGTTCCTAACTGTCACCTGATTTAATTTCCTATAGTCTATGCACATCATCATTGACCCATCATTCTTCTTCACAAACAATATTGGAGCTCCCCAATGTGACATACTAGGGTGAATAAAACCCTTCTCCAGCAATTCATCCAGCTGTCGTCTAACCTCCTCCTGTTTCGATGGTGACATCCTATATGGTCTATTGGCAATAGGCTGTGTCCCTGGTATCAATTCAATGATAAACTCGATAACTCGTGGCGGTGGCAATCCGAGTAGGTTATACGGAAATACATCGACAAAATCTCTCACTACCGATTCCTCCTCAATCCTGACCTCCGTCCTAATCTCTGGCTCAACTATCGCTGCAAACGCCTCAATCTCTTGTGTTATAGCTAGTCGGCCTCTAGTGATAGGTAAGTCAGTCGCAGATCCAACCAGTGCAAACTCTGGTATCTCAGGAATACGAAACTTTATCCTCTTACCATAACAATCTATCTGTGCATGATAGGATGACAGCCAATCCATCCCGAGAAGCGCGTCAAACTTTAGGTACTCCAATACTCGAAGATCGGCTGGTACCTGATGTCCTTCAACCTCTATCATCACGTCTCTACATATTCGGTTAGGGTATATCTTGTCCGCAGCCGCCGTACTGAAAATAAGGTGTGTGTCTAGTGTCTGTGTATCTAACCCTAACACTCCAACAACACGTCCAGCAATATATAATAAAATACTACTAGAATCAAACATAGCATGCATAGGTCATCCAAAAGTATGCAACGTACCCTCGACGAGTTGTCTGATAGCTCCACCATCAGGCTGTGCTACTGCATGAGCTCTCTTTCTGGCCTGCTCTGGCTCTCGACGTGGTGACGGTTGCGTCCTGCAATCGGCACTCAAGTGTCCCCTCTGACCACACCTGTGGCATCTGCGGTTATCCTGCCTCCTAATATGTCCGTCTCCAGATCTCCGACCCTGACCCCGGTCTCTCTGACCCTCGTCATGCCCCCCTGATCTCGGCCCTAACGGTGCATCTGCGGCTGTGGCCTATGTTGATCTACCGGTTCTGATGTGATGGTATAAACCGGCTGTCTCTCCGCATACTGGAACTGACCGCCCTGATGATCATCCCTACGGCCCCTATCCCGTCTATCATCCCTTCGGCCTCTATCCTGACGATCCTCTATCACTTCGACCTATGATCCAACCGAGAACTCTGCCTTATGTGTACCTCAGTACCAGTCACACGTCTGTCATCTCTCTGCATCAGATATGTCTTATGTGCTAATACTCTGTCGAAGATGTCCTGCAGAGTACATGCCCCTGATGATACAACCGCTGAAACGATCCTGTCATCAACCCCTCTGGTGAAATAGTAGATCTGCAGGCGCTCCGTCCCGACGACATCCATCGAGAACTAAAGTAAATGTCGGAACCTCTCCATGTACTGCATCAAGGTCCGGTTGCTCTGTCTCAGGGTCAAGAACTCCTCCCTCACTCTCAGTTTAACCTCCATAGGTATGTACTGGTCATAGAATAGCTCTCTAAACTCAACCCATGTCGTCGGCTCTGAATGCGTATCCCGATACGTGGTCCACCATACTGCGACGTGACCTCTTAAGCATGCACCCGATAGTCGCGCTTGGACACTCTCATCATTCCTCTTCAGCTTATGGAATCGCTGATGAGATACAATCCATTTCCCCGCAGCCTCGGGGTCACCACTTCCGTAAAAGAAGCCTGGCGAAACTTCAAAAATTCCCTCAACAGCTTTGCCTTTGGAGCTAAAACGAATCCCAATGTAGTAGCAGTAGTAATGGTAGTAGTCGTCTGTCCAGTAGCCGTAGGAGGAGGCGTAAGAGTCGGCGTCTCCAAGGGACCGACAATGGCTGTACTCTCTCCGTCTGTGCACCCTCTACTACTCTCTCAACTGGTGTCTGGGGTGTAATCAGGACGACAACTGTCCCCGTAGGTGTTGTAACTACTACTGGCTCTCTAGGTGTAGCAACTGCTGTAGCCAATGCTGTCAATGCAGCAGTCTGATCATGTAGTAAACGAAACACCTCGGCCATCTGCCTCTCCTGAGCCGACAGTCGGTCCTCCTTACTAGGTGCAACTAGGGAATCTCTAGCTATACCACTAGGCTGACCAATATCCTGAGGCGTTGTCGACTGTCCGTCCATGATCTGCATCGAGAAGCGTGCTCCAGATCAGTCTTGGTATATATACGTATATCATATATATAATGGAAAAATAACACGTATATAGATTTTAACTCTACCCGCCTCACATCACTTCCCAACTAAAGTTCTAAGGCAATAACATAGGGTTTCCACAACTAAGGTTTATTTATTACGTCTTATGCTCTTTCATTATAAATTTTCCCAAGTTCCACAAACTCGGGCTTTGATACCAACTGTGGCGGCCCCAGCCGCCCCTTGGTGACGAATCTCCGTGTACTCCTTGTCGGCTATCCCAACTACACGTGTACGACACCTGCTCGTCCTCTTTATGTCTCGTAACTCATGTCCACAAGTGTAATATTAGATAAACTAGTAAATCATCCTTATATTCTTTGTCCCATACCAACTGTGGTGTTCTAACTGTTTCAACTGTTACCTAGTTGACAATTTATTGAGATCCTAACCATACTAATGGGTTGTATTTTAAGGTTAACATATTCAGCGAAAGTCTTACTTAATACCATTTAAACAAGATAATTTAGGATGATAAACATTGTTTAAAGGCAAAACCTACTGTGGAAAACCCTGGAAAGTACTATGCATGTAATCGACATCAACACAACAGGTATATATCATGTACTTGTGTTATCTCAAGTCTCCCAATACCCAAAATATACAAAATATCAAAAATAAACACGTACAAGTAGGTCCTCGATAGTGGGCAATCAGATGTAGTCCCCTATGACCCGTTTGCCCCTATTGGTACTAGGATATGCACTCAATCATCACAAAAAGACAGATGACGAGTACAGTAAGTAAAATCCCAAAGAACTCCACTGAGCATTCATATAATAAAATAAAGGAAATACAAGGAATGGTGTCAAGCAAACATGCGGAATGTAAAACATGCAACTGTAAATGGCTCATCGCATAAATAAACAACAGACAAGCTAACAAATGTGTATGCTCGCTCCAGAGGGACTAGACTGTACTTCGGGTCACCAAGTTCCCACCAGTGGTCGCGTCCAATTGGCCCAACACTTTGTCACTCGCGGCGCTGGCCAAATCCGCTGAGTCACCGACACGTGCACCGAGGCAAGCCCAGGTCACCATTCACTGAGGGTCGGGTCACACGTGCGACAGTCCAATGCCTCATGAACACACAACAAGGAAATCCAGGGGAGTAACCTCAACCCACGTCCAAATATCCGAAATAATAAATGAAAAGCAAAGAATAATAGAAACAACATGTAAACCGAATAAATACTCAGAGTTTTTCAGTTGGGTTTTACAAACCTCACACCGCTCTCCGACCTCCCCGGACTCCCGTACCCGACCCGTCAAGCTCCCTGACACTGAGCTTCGGTCCACTAAGTCCCTAGAGTTCATTTTTTACCAGTTTAGTTTGTTTACAAAGGTGTAGATATGTATTACGTGAAAAATCTCTAAAACAATCCTAAAATCTCATTTTCATATATCATTAACGCGTTAATTTGTCTACATAGCGCTAGTTTTGAGATAGCGCGCTAAGGGGGTGTACCTAGCGCGCTAGATGGGATTAGCACGCTAGAGATTTTAATTAGCGCGTTATTGTTCTTAATTGCGAAGAACAACGGCACACTCAGGACAGTTAGCGCGCTAATAGTTCCAATTAGCACGCTAATTGCCTTTTGGGACAGAATTCTCAATTCGAGAATTCTGTCCTAGCCCTCTCAATTAGCTATTTTAACTGGTTTTTCATTCTCTCCCCATCAAAATAACTTCAATCCATGACTCAAAACACTCTAGAAACCTCAATGTACAAAAATTTCCACAAATTCATGCATTCATCACACTCTCCAATTTCATCAAAACTAGAAATTCTAGTTAGACTAGTGATCAATCCTCTAACAATACGATCTAAAAACATGAAATTGATCAACCTTCCATCACAATTCAGAGCATACATTAGAAAATTCGAAATTCCACCAAAGCATATGAAAATGAGTTCAATTTAAAGTGTAGGAGATGAGGAAGATGATTACCTAAGTTAGATTACTTGGTTTGATGCCTAGGTTGTTGAGTTCCCAGCTCCAAATCCTCTCTTATTCCTCTGATCTACTGGTTTGCATGAATTTGTATGTGAGTGTTGTGATCAAATACTCCACTAACTCTCCTATATATATATGTTAGTTGGAATCAATTGTGTGTACGTATCCCGATGCATATCTTGTGGTTCACAAGCATGTTGTACTATACTTCCTGGTGACTCCAATAACACACTCATCATCTAGTCCCACTCACTATGTTAATATAGATGTCCATCTCATGGCCTCTTTTATTTAATGTAAACTATAGGCTTTCATTTATTCTATTAATGTCACATTACATTAACCCTTATCCAACCCTATGACTAGTGTTTTATTTATCAAATTAAACCAACTCATCGTCACACTAACCCTCGGCTACCCGTACCTGGTGCCCCGCGTCTCGACACGCATTTCGATGTGCGTCATAGCCTATTGTTCGAGTTAATTTAATAAGCCTATGGTTACATTCATTATGCCAAATTGATAACCTTAACATTGTTTATGTAAATTTATTGATTTTTCTCTAGTGTACCCGTATCTCGCCTCTCGATACTCACCGTTAACACGCACTTCGAGGCAGCTACCCGTCACACAACCCCGCACGCTCTCGTGATTCAACATACATGCATGCGATGTATTTAACCAATAATTGAATAAATTGCATCGCAATTAAGCAATCCAACACACAATTAAACTAGTGTACCTACGTCAACGTGTGTCCTATCTTACCCGCGGCGTCCACGTGGATATGAGCTGGTGTCCATGTTTGCAATTTTGAGATAATTAACGACATTATTAAAATGGGTTGTTACAAGTGTCTAACATTGGTGCGGGGGTCAAAGTCGTTTGGCTGCACCTTATCCTTTCGGCATTGTCAGCTCGCTTAAGCAGTAGCCCGAGAAAACATTACAAAGGGAGCCACAAACTAAACTGGATGCTCCACCATAATGGAACTAGAATACCTGAAAGGAGTCATGACACATGGTGGATGCTCACTCAAAGGATTCAAATCCGGGAAGCCACGAGAGCTAATCGGTTGTTCAACCCGCGAGTGGACAACGACTAGACCAAAGCACTTTGACCCTAGGTCACTCGATAGCGAAGTAGAGTCCAATAATAGTGATAATGCCATCAAATATAGCAAGGATATGAAAAGAATTAATATTGAATTTCTTGTTGGTTTAATTACTTCAATACGCAAAATCAAGTAAATCGTGGCTTTCACACGCCTCGAAAAACGTACCTGATACTCGACACTAATCTCATAGGCTCCTGGTATCAATTTAAAATGAATTAGGAGTGTTTGAGCTTATTTGACATAATTTAGATTTTCAATTCTCAAAATAATTTAAAATAGGGAAATAATAGTGTTGGCGCGCTTTTCGAAGAGAATCTCAATGTAAAAATCCTTAAAAAATTTTAAAAATCCATTTTTCTATAGTTTTCTCACTTTTATTATTTTTTTAATTTTTCCTATTTTTCTTGAATTTTTCTAAATTTTTCCGTTATTTTTATGATTTTTTATTAATTAATATATGAATATATATATTAATAAAATGGGGGTTTTGGGCCCGTGAACCAGCTCTGGGCAGAACCAGACCCAGTTCAGCCCTTGTTGGGCGGGCTTTGGCTCGGTCCGGCCCGCTAGGCTGGGCTTGAGCAGGCCCGGTCATGCGTGCAATCCCTTCCTCCCCATTTCATTTCTTTCAACAAAAACTTTTCTTTATATATATTTTTTAATTTGTGAAATGACTAAAATGCCCTTCGTGACTTAACTTGGGCATTTCAATTAAATAAGTCCTATTAGACTTAACTTAAATCGATATCGTCGACCTACCCAAATACCCGTGTAAGCACGCATCTCAAGAGTTACTTCACTCGCAAATCAGCGATCAAAAGAAAATAATTAAATTGCGTACATTTTTATTTTAGATGGGTAATACACAAATCATCCAAAAATAAAATACCTCGGTGTCGACTCCCGAGGGTTGACTGAGTGTGCCACATGACAACAAATCAGGGTCACCGTCCTGAAATATCACGTGGCATGAGTTAGAATTTTTTTAGGGTCGTTACATAAGTGAGGTACTTGCCCTAGATAAAACTTGAGTGAAGTGCTTTGCTTGTTATTTTTCACAAAGCAAGGATATTTGGATGCATCCAATTATCCAAATATATATTTCAATGAAAACAACAATAAAGTCTCAATTAATCTCAAATCAATTAGGATCGACTTCATTATAGTATTATACATGTAATTGAGTTTCTCTATGGTTGTTTGACCCTTAAACAAAGCAGAATAGAGAAAGTAGATGCATGCACATATCTTCCATACTTAATGAGGGTAAGATTTCATTTATAATTACTTTAAACTTGATGGAATAGGTGGATTACGCACTATAGCATTGATTTGATCATCTAAAAATTACAACTATAACGACAACAAAGCCTCAGTCCCAGAATAAGTGCAAGATTTTAATGATAATGTTATACATAGAAAAAAATTTGCATTGTATTTTTTTTCATCTATAGTGATGGAATGAAACATGGGGGAGAAAAAATTGGAGTTTCGTTTGTCTTGTTATGTAAGCTTAGTACGCATTACACGTGATGGAGAAAATATTGTCTAGAAAGATCACATTTATATTCATTCTCACCTAATTTATATTTTTTTAAAAAAAAACTAATATTATTTATTTCTTATGCAATGATAACAAAGAGGAAGTACAGTCAACTTCATCATGAATATTCTACAAAATATAAAAGTGATTTTTATTTTTAATTTTAAGTAAATACTTCATATTTTTAGCAGCAAGCATTTGATGTTTTCGTTGTCATCTTTTGAATTTATTTGGCATTGCATATTTAGATTTTATATTACTTAATTTGCTCAAACTCATACATATTATTTTAATTTTAATTTTAATTTTATATTCAATTGCTTATTAAATTTACATTGTCGTAATTATAATGCATGGTTCATATCCTATTAAAGGTTATTTTTGAAGTTATATACTAATCTATTTGTCATTGATGAGATGCCTTAGTATGATATATTTATACTAAATTATATATATAGTTTGTTCAATTTCTTTTTTTCTTTTTGATAGTTCTATTCGTAATTAACATTGTTTATTACTTTACGCGGGCTTAGTCGTGCGTAGCACGATCATGAAACTAATAGAAAGCAATTTATTTTACCCATTTAACACTAAAAGAAGTTGTTCGGTTTAGCGACAGGAAATAGCGACGAGCTATTTCCCGTCGCTAAATAGCGAGGGGATGGCGACGGGTACCGAAGTTGACCGTTTGACTCAATTAGCGACGGGTGTAGCGACGGCCCCCGTCGCTATTTTTTGGGCGAAAAGTTTCCCGCCCATACCAAGCCGCGTGTCGCCTTGCAATGCCACGTGGCAGATTCTGTCACTATTTTTTCAAAAAAAAAAAAAACTCCTGAGCTGTCTTTCTCTTTTATTCCTCTTGCTCTCCCTTTCCCTCTCCCTGTTGATCCCCTTCCCCCAACCATTTTTCTCCCCTCCCCCTCCTTCTCTCTCTGGTCCCTGTCCCTGGCCCTTTCCCTGTCCCTTTCCTCTCTGATCCCTCTCTGTTCTCACCGGCGCCGTCGTCGTCGACCCGGGCCGCCTCGCCTCCGCTTCACCAGCTCTTTTGTCGCCGCCTCCGCTTCCGCCTCTGTAACGGCCCGTTTTTATTAATGTCGTTATTTATATCGTAATTGCAGACATGGACGTCAGCTCGGATCCACGTGGACGCCGCGGGTAGACTAGGACACAAGTCGGCTTAGGTACATTAGTTGATTGTGTTGGATTGCTTATTTACGATGCAATTTATTAAATTATTTGGTAAATACATCGCATGTGTGTTTGTTGAATAACGATATCGTGCGAGGTTGTGTAACGGGTAGTTGACTCGAAGTGCGTGTTAGCACGAGTATCGAGAGGCTAGGTACGGGTACACTAGAAAAAATCGACAAATTCATGTAATATGACTAGGGAGTCCAATTTAAATAAGTAATGTAACCATAGGCTAATTAAATTAAAATTTGAACAATAGGCTATGGCGCGCCTCGAAATGCGTGTTGAGACGCGGGGCATCGGATACTGGGTAGTCGAAGGTTAGTGGAACCATGCGTGGTTAAAATTTGATAAATAAGACACTAACCATATGATTTTGAAAGGCTTAATGTAATGTTACATCAATTGAATAAATGAAAGCCTATAGTTTGTCTAGGGATATTGAGATGGACATCTAGATCATCACATTGAGTTACTCTAGGAAGGGAGTGTGCTATTGGAGTCATCAGGAGGTGTAGGACAGCATGCTTAAGAACCACAAGATAATCCTCAGGATACGTACGCATACTCGATCAAAACAAACTATATATAAAGGAGAGTTAGTGGGGTTTTGATCAAAACACTCAACTTCTCATGTAAATACATAGAGAAATATGAGGAATAGATGATCAATCAAGTGGAATTTGCACTTTGAATATCAATTCAAGAGATCTAACTTAGGTAATCTTCATCTCCACCTTTTAATATATCTAATGAACATAACTTTGACATGTTTAGTGAATTTTTCGGAAATGTATGATGAGATCTCTTATTTGTGGTGTAAATGTGACGAATTACATTTTGGTAGATCACATATATAGAGAATTGATCATGGGTTTAGTTAGATTTGATGATTTTTATGAAATTGGGAAGTTGTGTGAATGCATGAATTTGGAAAAATTTTGGTTAAAATTTATGTTCTAGAAGTGTTTAGTTGATGTTTTGAAGATAATTGTGTATGTGAAGCATGTATAAATCAATAGGGTAGCCAATTGAAAGGAGAAGCAGAATTCTCGACTTGAGAATTCTGTCACAGAGGACCGATAGCGCGCTACATGGAACGGTTAGCGTGCTAATCGTTCTGGGTTGCTAATTATTCTTCGTCCCGAAGAACAGTAGCGCGCTACATAATTCCCTTAGTGAGCTACCAACAAATAGCGCGCTACACATGTCCCTTAGCGCGCTAACTGCAGATCAAAATGGATTTTTAAGGGCTGTTTTGGTGATTTCTCACCTAATACATAACTACACACTAGGACATAACCTAAAACAATACAAGTTTGACTTCAGGGACTTGGGGAAACTGTAGCTCGGTACCGGGAGCTTGTCGAGTCGGATACGAGAGTTCGAGGAGGTCGGAGAGCGGTGTGAGGTTTGTAAAATCCAACTGAAAGACTCTGAGTATTTGACTATGTTGTTAATTTCATTTCCATCATTTTCTTGCTGTTTCTACTACTCTATTATGTTACTTGGACGTGGGTTGAGGTTACTCCCCCAGATTTCCTAGTTGTATGTTCATGGTGCACTGGACTGTAGCACGTGTGCCCGGCCCTCAGTGAATGGAGACCTAAGCTTTCCCTTGGTGCACGTGTCGGTGACTCAGCAGATTTGGCCAGCGCCGCGAGGGACCAAGTGTCGGGTCAGTTGGGCGTGACCACTCGTGGGAACTTGGTGACCCGAAGTACAATCTAGTCCATCTGGAGTGAGCACACACATTTGTTAGCTTGTCTGTTACATATTCATGCGATGTGCAATTTACAGTTGTCTTTTTTATATTCGCATGTTTACTTGACAAGTATTCTTTGCATTTCCTTTACTTTATTATACGAATGCTCAGAGGAGTTCATTGGGGTTTTAATTACTGGACTCATCATCTATCTTTTTGTGATGATTGAGTGCAGATCCTAGTACCAGTAGGGGCAAGGGAATCCTAGGCGACTACATCTGATTGCCCGCTGTCGAGGACCTACTCGTACGTGTTTATTTTTGGTATTTTGTATATTTTGGGTATTAGGACACCATACATGTATATATACCTTGTTGGTGGTATTGTCGCTTATATACAGAGTACTTTACAGGTTTTTCCACAATATGATTTTCTCTTTTGAATAATGTTTACGATGCTAAATTACTGATACTAATCGTATCAATTGAGGCTTCCGCTGATTTATGTTAACTTGTAAGAAACAACTCGCTAGTATGGTTAAACATTAGAATAAACTACAAATTAAGTAACAGTTGAAATAGTTAAATACCTACAAAGAATAAGTTAATAAAATAAGGATAATCTACTAATTAATTTGATAATACACACGTGGACACGATTTGGAGACATGAATAGGATGGACATGTAACGGCCCATTTTATAAATGTCTCTTAAATTTACAGGCGTGGACGCCAGCTCGGATCTATGTGGACGTCGCAGTAGGCTAGGACACATGGGGACTTAGGTATGCTAGTTATGGTGTGTTGGTTGCTTATTTGCGGTGTAATTTATTCAAATACATCGCATGTGTGTATGTTGCAAATAATATGTGTGAGGGTGTGTGAACGGTATTCACCTCGATATGCGTGTCGACGCGGGTACCGAGTAGTTGACGGGACCGAATATTAGGTCGGGGAAACTAAAACACACAAATTATATAAAAAATTTGCAAATAAACTAATATGGAATGGGTATTAGGCGGCAAGTGACGCGGCGGTACGAGTATATCGCGGTTTGGACGCGAAATCGGGCGTCGAAACGCCCGAAAAACGGGCGAGTGTCCTAGTTGTGTCACAATTAGCTGTCAACACACCTAACAACATGACAATTGTCACACTTGTACAACCCCAAGCAACACCTGTCCTAACCCACGCCACGTGTCCACCACCCCACCTACCCACTTACAACACACACACACACTCACGCACACACTGTGACACACACACAGAGCAGACGAGCCGAGAGGAGGAAGAGGAAACAGAGAGGAGGAGGAGGAAGAGGAGAAGAAGCGAGAAGGAAAGGAGGTGAGTCGTTGCTGTTGTTGTTGTTTGGTTGTGAGGTTGGTGGTGGGGTGGCCGAGAGTGGGGTTCGGCCATGGAGGCCGAACCCCATGGCCGAACTGGGCCGAGGTAGTGATGGCAGGGGTGTCTCCCCTGCCATCGGTTCCACCGGGGTTGGGGTGGAGAGCAACCCCAACCCATCACCGAAGAAAAAAAAAAAAAAGTTATGTTCCCGATCGAACCAATCGATCGGGAGGAAGAAGATGGCGCGCATGGGCCGGGCCCATGGGCCGAGCCTGGACGGGTCCAGGGCCGGGTCGGGTCCGTCCGTTTGGGTCGACCCGACCCAGACCCAAATCCAAACATATTAAAAAAAAAAAAAATGAAAGAAAATTTGGTAAAATTCAGGAAAAAGTGGGGAAAATTATATTTCCATAAAATAAATAGAAATTTATGAATTTCTATGAAAAATAAAAGATTTAGATATTTTGGACGCGACTTTTTGCGGGGTTTTGCCTCGAAAAGCGCGAAATAGGCAATTTGGCCTAAATTTTTTAGAAATTTGTTGTAAATTCTCATGCTAAATTAAATTATTGATAAATGGACATAGGTTGACACGGTGATCAATTGGCGACCAAGGACTCAGTGGACTTGGACCCGGGGATTGATTACGGGGTAGTAGAGCGCGTTGTGAGGTTTGTAAAACCCAAAGGGAAAACTCTCGAGTATTTATTTTACTTTCGTATTTCCATTCATTTCCATTATTCCTTGTGCTTTTTATTATATTCATATCTTGTCATCTTTTGGACGGTTGGTTGAGTTACTCCCACCGGATGTTCCGTAGTGTGTCTATGCATTCTAAACCATAGCATGTGTATCAGGAGTTCTCGGTGGATAACGACCCGAGCTATGAAACTGATACACGTGTCGGTGCGTCGTAGGTCTACGCCGGCCACCGAGAGGGATTAGGTGATAGCTAGTTGGGTGCGCCCACTAGTGGGATCCTGTGAGAATCCCGAAGTATGGTTTAGTCTGACTGGAACAGACACACATATTTGCGCTTTATTGTTATTTATGCATGCGATGCCCTACTTACAGTTGCATGTTTACATTCCGCATGTTTATTTAACAGTATTTATTGACTTCCACTTGTTTATATGAATGCTCGGAGGAGTTCCTTGGGATTTTACTGACTGGACTCGTCATCTATTTTCTTCTGTGATGATTGAGTGCAGATCCGAGTACCAGTAAAGGCAAGGGAATCTTAGGCGACTACCTCTGATTTCCTATCGTCACAAACTATTGTACGTGTGATTATTTTGATATTTTGATTATTTTGGGAACCTGGGAGTGATATGACCTTGTACATGCTTAGTTATATATGGTACAACTGTTTACTTCGTAATTTACAGGGTTTTTTCCACATTAGGTTTTGTTTAATTATTTCATTAACATTTTTGCATTTAAAATACGACTTCCGCTGAATATATTAACATACACAAGTAGATATGAAATTCGAGACAGTGTAGGACGGGTAGGTGTCGTACACGTGTAGTTGGGCCAGCTGGCGAGGAGTACACGGAGACACGTCACCCCGGGGCGGCGATGTCCACGTGTGTGTCCAGTGTATATTTGACATATGCAGCGGAAGTTGTACGTAAATGCAGAAAAATATGAATCAATTTAAACAAAACCTACTATGGAAAAACCCTAAGAAGTATTCTATTACTCCCAGTTCCCAAAAGAATCAAAATATCAAAATAATCACGCACGTACAAGTAAACCTCAACGGTAGGCAGTCGAGAGGTAGTCACGTAAGATCCCCTTGCCTTTAATTGTACTCGGATCGCACTCAATCATCACAGAAGAAATTGGATGACGAGTCCAGAGCAGTAAAATCCCAAGGAACTCCTCTGAGCATTCAAATAAGCAAATGGAATTCAATAAATAATGTTAAATAAACATGCGGAATGTAAACAGGCAACTGTAAGTAGGACATCACATGCATAAACAACAATAAAGTGCAAATGTGTGTGCATGTTCCAGTCAGACTAAACCATACTTCGGGATTCGCTTCAGATCCCACTAGTGGGCGCACCCAACTAGCTATCACCGATCCCTCTCGGTGGGCGGCGTAGACTGCGCGACGCACCGACGCATGTAGCGAGTTCCTTAGCTCGGGTCGTTATCACCGAGAACTCTCGATACACATGTTATGGTCTAGAATGCATAGACACACAACGGAAAATTCGGTGGGAGTAACTAACCAACCGTGCAAACAACGACAAGATATAGATATAGGAAAAATCACAAGGAAATACTGGAATTGAATGGAATTACAAAGCAAAATAAATACTCAAGAGTTTTTCCATTGGGTTTGACAAACCTCACAACGCGCTCTACTACCCCGTAATCAATCCCCGAGTCCAAGTCCACTGGGCCCTTGGTCGCCAATTGATCACCGTGTCAACCTATGTCCATTTATCAATAATTTAATTTAGCATGAGAATTTACAACAAATTTCTAAAAAATTTAGGCCAAATTGCCTATTTCGCGCTTTTCGAGGCAAACCCCGCAAAAAGTCGCATCCGAAATATCCAAATATATTATTTTTCATAGAAATTCATAAATTTCTATTTATTTTATGGAAATATTTTTTTTTTCAGACTTTTCCCAATTTTTCCGGAATTTTCCAAATTTTTCCCAAATTTTTCCTCTCTTTTCTCTCTTTTTTTTTAATTGAAATTTGGTTTGGGTCGGGTCGACCCAACCGGGTCGGACCCGACCCTCGGGCGACCGAACCAGCTCGCTCGCCCGGCTCGGCTCGTTCTGGGCCCGCCCATGAGGGGATGAGGCGCGCGTGTGCATCATCCTCGATCGAACCAGTTTTCACCGGTTCGATCATTTTTTTTTTTTTTTTTCCTGTGATTTGGGGTTTGGGGTTGGGGTTGCTCTCCACCCCAACCCCCGGTGGACTCGATGGCGGCCCATGAGGGGGAGCACACCCCTGCCATCACCACCGCGTACCCGGTTCGGCCTCCAAGGCGAACCCTTGTCCCGCCACCACGGCCAACCACCGAAACCCACAATAACAACGAGGACTCACCTCGATCGTGGCGTCTCCACGTTCTCCTCTCCCTCCCGGCTGCTTCTCCTCCTCCTCTCCCTTTCTTCTTCTTCCTCTCGGCCTCCCTGGTGTGTGTGGGGTGTGTGTACGGTTGTAAGAGTGGGTGTGTGTGTGAGGTGAGAGAAAAGGTGATGGAGTGTGTAGATAAAGATTGTAATGTTGATTTGGTGTCTTGACACCAAAGTGTGACACAGCTGGGACACCCACCCATTTTTCGGGTGTTTCGACGCCCGATTTCGAGTCCGAACCGCGATATACGCGTACCGCCGAGTCACTAGCCGCCTAATACCCATTCCATATTAGTTATTTGGCCATTTTTTATTTAATTTTGTGTGTTTTAGTTTCCCCGACCTAATATTCGATCCCGTCAACTATCCGGTACCCGCGTCGACACGTATATCGAGGCGAATACAGTTCTCACAATCTCGCACGTATTTTGATGCAACATACACACATGCGATGTATTTCAATAAATTTACACCGCAAATAAGCAACCAACACACCATAACTACCATACATAAGTCACCGTGTGTCCTAGCCTACCGCGGCGTCCACGTCTGTAGATTGAAGAGACATTTATAAAATGGGTTGTTACAGTTAAATTCCAGTCATACTAAACCATACTTCGGGATTTCCTTCCAAGATCCCACTAATGGGCGCACCCAACTAGCTATCACATGATCCCTCTCGATGGTCGGCGTAGACCTACGACGCACCGACACATGTAGCAGTTCCCTCGGGTCGTTATCCACCGAGCACTCCTGATACACATGCTATGGTCTAGAATGCAGAGACACACAACGGAAAATCCGGTGGGAGTAACTAACCAACCATGCAAACAACGACATGATATAGATATAGAAAAAAAAATCACAAGGAAATACTGGAATTGAATGGAATTACAAAGCAAAATAAATACTCAAGAGTTTTCCTTTGGGTTTTACAAAACTGGACTCGTCATCCATTTTCTTCTGTGATGATTGAGTGCAAGATCTAGTACAAGTAAGGGCGATGGGATCTTACGTGACCACCTCTGACTGCCTATCGTTGAGAATTACTTGTACGTTTGTTTTTATTTTGATATTTTGATTATTTTGGGAACTGGGGAGTGACATGACATTGTACATAGTTACTTTACATGGTATAGTACAAGTACTTTTCAGGGTTTTTCCACAGTAGGATTTGATGAATTAATTAATATTTCTTGCATTTACGTACAACTTCCGCTGCATTTGTCATTTAAACGTTGTACATACAAGTGGATGCAAATCTCGAGACAAGAAGATAGGTGTCAGACACGTGAGTTGAGTCAGCTGGCAAGGAGTACACGGAGACACGTCGCCCTAGGGCAGCAGGCCGCCACAGCCTCACCGCCCCTTTTAGTTAGGTATTATTTTTTATTTTATTGTGCATTTTAGTTTTTGAAATTAATTATATTTTTGTATTTTAAAATGTGAAAAAAAAATTGATTATAAAAATTGTGTAATGGTTTATATAAAAAAATTTGTATTTTATGTTGGAATAAAATCTTGGAATAATTTTTTATGTTAAATTAAGAAAAATGTGTAATGGTTTGATTAAAAATTTTGTATTTTTGTATGTTATGTTGGAATAAAATCTTGGAATAAAAATTTGTGTTTTCTGTATATTTTGGTGAAAAAACATGTTAAATTGAATAAAATGTTGGAATAATATTTTTATGTTGATATTTATCCTTTAATTATTTTTGTGAAAAATAAAATGCATGTGTGCATGTGATTTTAATTTAATTAGTTTTTGTTGTGATTATTTGTGATGTTTATTGTATATAATTTTTTAGTATTAATATATGTACTTTTTTTCTAATGTGTTATAATTTAGTTGATTTCCAAATATGCCCATTAAATTATTCTTTAACTGTTTTTAAACTAATTAAAAAAATCAAATTAAGGGTAATATAGAAAAAAGTTTAAATTTTAGACTAATTGGATCCTAGCTAGGGAGGATTGACATTATATATAGTATATATATAGACGCGCGTGTATAAAGTATGTTAAGTTGCCATAAAATTAAGTATGAGGTTTATAAGTTAAATGAAATATTAATACAGTACATTATACTGATAAAAGATTATTTAAATGATAGAAATTAATTGGACTGATTAAATTTCAATTATGACTAAAAATAAAAGAGTATAATATATTATACTATATATGTACATATATAGTAGTTAAAAACAATTTAAAAATAATAAGGAAATATGTAATTGATTGAACAAAATAATATATAACAACGCTTTTATACTATATATATAAACTTATAATACATGTAATGATGAAAAAATTAAGTAAACAAAAAATTTTAGAGCAAATTGAAGCACTTAAAAATTAAGTGAAAATATTGAAATAAAATTTAAAAATCATTAAGAAAAAATTAAAAATGAAGCAAAATAAATTATAACAAAATAAAACACTTAAGATTTCATAATTATGGTAGGTAATTGTTGAAATAAAATTATAATAATTTATAATAACGTATGTACAACAATATGTATTACGCAAAGTATGTGCATATATTGCAATCAATTCGACTAAATACGGTTAACATTCGACTAAAATGTATAAAATATATTACGCAAAGTATGTGCAAATGCAACCAATTCGACTAATTAATTACTATTAACATTCGACTAAAACGTATCTTAGTGATTGATTTGTACGTGTATTCAATTAGGGTTCTTTAGGTTTTTCGAGATGTTTGTGTCTCGAGATTGGATGTACAACTGTATTGAAGACGGTTACACTCGATTAGAGTTTGTGGCTTGCGTGAAAGAGTTTATAAAATTTGTCATGCAACACTGCACCACTTTCCTAAACGAAGCAAAAATCGATGTCCTTGTCGAAAATGTCGCAACGAGAAATACTACAATGTAAACACAGTAGAGCTTCATCTAGTGAGGGCGAATTCCTTCCCGACTACTATTATTGGACCGAGCATGGGGAGGAAGAATTACTAAGCAATGCGGATGATGAAGGTGATGATCCAATGGATGAATATCCGACGTCATATCATCATATGATACACGACCATGCAGGCCTCAGTTTCGATTGGAACTGTGAAGAGGACCCAAATCCTTAAGCCAAACATTTACTTGAAATGATTGACGCAGCGAATCAACCACTTTGTTCGGGTTGTGAGAAGATGACTAAACTCTTAGCAATGACGCGTTTGTTGACGATAAAGTCGAATCATCATATTTTGGAGCAAGCATTGTACGAAATTTTGCAAGTATGTAAAGACATGTTACCTAAAAACAATTGTTTGGTAGATAGCTTTTACAAATGTAAGAGTTTAATGCACTGATTAGGTTTCCCATATGAGCGAATCGATTGTTGTCCCTAATTATGCATGCTTTATTGGGGGCCCGACTCTGAGCTTACATCTTGCAAGTTTTGTAGAGAACTTAGGTTTAACTCCAACAAACGCCCACAGAAGACAATATTATACTTTCCTTTGGCGCATCGTCTACAACGTTTGTTCGCATCGAAAGCTATTGCGAAACACATGCGATGGCACGCAGAACACGTCAGGGATGAGGACAATGTGCAGCATTGCTCCGATTCCATGTCTTGGAACCACTTCAATCAAGTGAACTCTACCTTCAGCTCGAGGTTCGTAATGTTCGACTTGGCTTATGCACTATGGGTTCCAACCTTTCGGCATGACCAGCAAATCGTACTCCTCGTGGCCAGTGATTTTGACACCGTACAACTTGCCTTTGTCGATGTGTATGAAGAAAGAAGTAATGTTCTTAACAGTAATCATACCTGGACCGACCAATCCGTCGCAAAAATTGATGTGTTTCTCCAACCGTTGGTGAAAGAATTGCATGATTTGTGGTACGACGTAGTGTCTACCTACGACGTATCGACTAAGACAAACTTTCAAATGTGCGCTGCACTTATTTGAACTGTAAGCGATTTTCCAGCCTACAGCATGTTGTCGGGATAAAGCACGCACGGGAGGACAACTTTTCTTTATTGTATGGAAGATACCGACGCTTTCCAGTTGAGGTTCAGGGGTAAATCATCTTGGTTCAATTGTCATCAACATTTTTTGTTGTGATATTCAAATGAGAGGAAAGACAAATCTAGTTTCCGCAAAGGTAGAATCCTATCCGACAAGCTTTATGGCTAATAAAGGTCACTGAATTTAGATCATATGATATAAACAACGAAGTCTCAAAGACTAGCGGGTATAGAAAATGAAGCATACTGTGGGACTTGCCTTATTGGAAGACAAACCTTGTCAGATACTACCTAGACGTAATGCACATCGAGAAAAATGTTTTTGACAATATTTTCAACACAATCATGAGTGTGCCAGGGAAAACGAAAAATAATGCAAAGTCTAGGGAAGACTTGAGGGAGATTTGTAATCGTCCAGAGCTTCATTATGATCCAATTTCTGAGAAATATATGAAGGCACGATATGCGCTTGACAAGCGGAGAAAACAAATGTTGTGTAAATGGATGAAGGAATTGCATTTCACTGATGGTTACGCGTCTAACATCAGTCGCTGCGTAGATTCTAAGAAGTTGAAATGTTTGAGATGAAAAGCCATGATTGTCATGTTTTCATGCAACGATTGTTGCCGATTGCTTTTCGAAATATCTTTAAAGATGACATATGGATTGCAATTAGTGAGTTAAGTATTTTTTTAGAGATTTAACTGCTAGAAATTTAAATGTTGAGAATTTTCAGCTTTTGCATGAAAACATTCCTAAGATATTGTGTAAGTTGGAAAAGATCTTTCCGCCAAGTTTTTTTAACTCAATTGAGCATCTCCCTATCCATTTGGTGTACGAAGCTATCCTTACTGGCCCATTACAATTTCGTGGATGTATCCTTTTGAAAGGTAATCAACTATACTCGTACACAATTAATATCAATTACAATATACATTTAACTAACTTAATTCTACAAATGTTGGTACTTGAAACATTTGAGAAATAATATTAGGAATAAGGCAAGGGTTGAGGGCTCAATATGCAATGCATGTTTAGTGGAAGAGGCAGCTGCATTTTGTTCTTATTATTTTGAGGAAGACGTCTCCACCTTGCACAACCGTCCACCCCACAATTATGATAGTAGAGTCGGACCAACTCAAAACTTTAGTGGCAACCTCTCAATCTTCACCCACCCAGGTCGGGCCTATAGGAGATCAAAGAAGCGTTATCTCACAAATGACGAATGTAACGCCGCACACTCATATGTGTTGTTAAATTGTCCTGATGTCGCTCCATTCATTAGGTATATATTAATACGTTTCAATTCACAGTTTTAATGTCAATTGTTTAATATCTTTAATCTATTCAATCGCAATCCTTACTTTCTTTCATTCTCCTGTTAGGATGTACGTATTGGAGTTGTGTTCCAAGCAACCGAATATCACACAAAGTGCAATCGATGAACATCTTGAGAAACATTTCTCAAGTTGGTTCCAACAATTTGCACGTCATTACTACATGCATATTAACATAATTCTTCATTTTTGTTTATTTAAATATGAAGTTTATATATTAAACATTTTTTGGTTGTAGGCTCCATCGTATATTTAAGATACAACACTTCAAATGTTGTCGTACGACCCTAGTCGACTTTGCACCGTATATCACGCATATTTTGTTAATGGATACAAATTTCAGATAGTGTCGCATGCCGTAAACAATGATACGTGTAGTAGTGGGGTGTGCGTTAGGGGCACAAATTACACACAATGCGATAATGACTTTTACGGGCAATTGGAAGAAGTGATACAAATCGAATATGGTGGATTCTTACGTACCGTGTTGTTCAAGTGTGTATGGTTCAATCCCATGCTTAATGTTGGGACAAGAGTTCACCATTCCTTAAAAATCGTCGATGTACATCGAAATCTGCGATTAAATAAGTACGAGTCTTTCATACTAGCCATGCAAGCTAGTCAAGTGTACTTTCTTTCATACCCAAATGTAAGAAGTGTACATAACAATTGGCAAACTACGTGCAGACTTCAGCCGAAATTTATCGATGAACATAATTTAGTCGAGAACGTTGACAGTGCTCCTACACAAGAAGACGCTTTTTAGGAGCAGCTGCCTGAGCATGACTGAGGTTGATATTGGCAACAATGTTGTAATTTTGCTAGCTGATCCTAGTGACACGCACATGTCAGACGTCTACGAAGAAGACGATGAAAGATGATGAGAATGTTGACGACGAAGCATGATATTAACCATTTTATTGGTAACTGATGCAAACATTGGAATCATAGTAGTTGACTTGTTATGTAATATTTCAAATGTAGGAGGTTCGCGCGTATCTTGTTTCTAACTTATTCTTAATTTTTTTATAAAGTTATGTCGTCAGGCAGAGGATACGATCCATCATCCGGTGAAGGATCCGGTGGACGATCTGGTGGTCGATCCAGTGGACGATCCATCACTAGTAGAGATCGACGATCGGGTCATTCACACCCACGCTTTCATGATGATGCTACTCCACCTGCACAGTCTAGTCAGGGCCAACAGACTCAACATCAGCATTCTTCGCATCCCCCATAGCAGGCCCCGTTCCTTCATCCGTACCCATATCACCCCTCCCAGCAAACCCATTTTTTCCATCATGCACCTCCCCCACTTTATGCACATCCATCACATCCCCTACATCTTATATGTCTTTGTCATCTGTATTTGGTGATTATCCCACCTCAATGCAGATGTACTCTACGCTACTTTCATCGCTACCCACTCCACCCGTCGATGGTTGCGGTACGTTTAGGCCAGGTGTTTGGCCTACTTTTTCATCAAGGGAAACAACATATCCCTTACATGCATGATCGTACGCACGATCACCGCACGGCCCACCATCAAGCCATTCTGATTTGCATGCCTCGCCCTCTATGATTCATTAAGTAGAGCATGTGTCACAATCATAGAGTTCTTCGGTATATCATTCAAGTGACCTTTCCATAGGTACGGCCTCACGTGGACGACGATGAAGCAATACTACTAATCAAGCCTCGGGGCGAATATTTTTAGTCGTGAAGGATGACAGATAGTAAGTATACGTACTTTAAGTACGAGTATTTACATTTAATTATTTTTTTATAAACTTGGTCTAACGCCTCGTTTTCAATTTAGTGGACGAAAATTGCACCCGTCTGACAGAGCTACCCGGGAGATGACTAGAGCATATAAACATTCCTTGCACAAGGACGGCTATTCCTAGGAGTTTGTTCTGCAGCACATGCGAGATGTTATTGGAATCAATGGAAGGTAAAATTGTTTAAGTTAAGGTTGTTTCATTTACTTAGGATTTAAAGACAAGTAAATTGAAAAGTATTTATAGTTATATTTAGATTTTAATATTTTTGCGTATAGCTTTCATTCGACTGGGAGCCATCGGATGACGAAGCTATTAGAGAGGCATACAATAGGCAGATTGCCACTCAGTACGTCAATTTCATTAGCAAGATGTGCTTCAAAGATAAAAAGTTGGTACTTGTATCTACTAAGATCTTCGAGCACTATAAGAAGATGCGATCCACCCTGAATTCAAAAAGAAGTCAGAGAGAGCAAGTAAGAATCAGAGAACGGAGACAAGGAGACTCGGTACGGGGGTAGCAGTGCATACAGGTGGTTCCATATCCATTTATCAGCATGCAGAGACGCTAGTAAGTTATGCTATAATAAGTTTATATATATAATATAATTAAGTCTCAAACTTAATCTTTTTTAAATATATATTTTGTAGGAGGAGAAGTTAGGTCGATCTCCGACTGTTTTAGAGTCATGCCTATACTTCCATACCAAAGATCATAACGGCGTAGCTTTCCTTGATCAGAGAGTAGAGAGGATTGTCGTAAGAAAATAGTTTTGTTTTTAAATTTTGTTTGGTTAATTAATGATAGGTATCAATGACTTGTATATATGACTTGTAAATGTTTTAATTCTTAATTTAGACGGTGATACGCAAGAAACGTATTAAGCTCACACAGTTGCAGCCTGACACGTCGATTGATGAGACCAAGTTATATTTGTTCGTCGTGGAGCGTGACGATAAAGGACTGACATATGGATTAGGGTGAACACCATCGTGGTCGTTGCGTAGACATGCTGAAGCTGGTGAGTGGATCTTCTCGGCCTATTTCTGCTCATGATGAGCCCATTGAGCTGCTAAGGAAGGACATTAAGGAGATGCAGATAAGTCTTCTACGGGTTATGCAGAATAACACCTTAAACCGTGATGAGTTACGAGAGGTGCAGGGACAGTTAGGTCGCATGGAGCAGGCTATAATGGACATACTTGGGATTTTATTCGCGCCTCCAAGAGACGTTCTTGATGACTCAGAGACCAACGACGATCTCGACGATTGAGTTCTCACTGATGTATACACTCGGGATTTTATATTTGGCACTCACGCATACTTTTTATCTTGTTTTGTACATTTTATACTTGTAACTTTCTTTTGTTATATTTATTTCATTTAGTTCTTTATTTACTTCAATTTTTTAGTTTAATTTGCTTATATTTATTTGCATAATTGTTATTCCAAATAAATTGATTAATTGTTTCTTTCACCAAAAGAAAACATAAAAAAATTTTATAATTAAATTGTTTTATAATGTTTAAAATCATAATTATCATTTTAATAAAACTAAAATATGTTCTCTTTATAATTGAAATTTTTTTATAAAGTTTTAAAAATAATTCTTTAATTTTAATATTAATTTTAAAAAATAAATTCTATTATTTTTAAAACAATTCATTTTAATATTAAGTTCAACGAAATTTAAAAAATGTTCATTTTATAATAAAATGTTTTATAATATTTTAAATTAAAAATTATTACTTTTTATATTACTTTTAATAAAAATCAAATGTTTTACGTATTTTAAATATCATAAAATTAAAATTATTTTTTTAAAAAAAAACTAAATTAAATAGCGACGGGCAAGGCGATGGCCTCCTGTCGCTAATTCTCGCCCACGTGGCTGGTTTAACAGCCATGCACATGTCACAATGGCGACGGGGATTAGCGACGGGACCCGTCGCCAAATTGGTGACGTGGCACACAATGTGTTTTGACCAAAAACACGTGTCCGAATTAGCGACGGCGCGTACCGAATCAGCGACGGGATTTTTTGTCATTGATCCGGTACATTTTTGTAGTGTGAGACTCAAACCACCTCCCTTTTCTATATACCATTAACATCATACTAAAGCACTACTTTAAGCTCAATTACTACTAAACTTAATTACATTTATTTGGTTTTCTTGAATATTAAATGAAAAGTTGCAATTTTCTCATTTGGTATTCGTGGGTAGTCATACGTGTCTGACTATTCATACGAGGCTTTGATGCAATCGACCTAAACATACCCCAATGACCTAAACAATCTTAACGCAACGGGGAATCGAATCGGGATCGTGCGATTAAATTACACAATCTCAAACTTGCCCGCCGGATTAATGAAAAGTTGCAAATTAAATTAGCTTCAATTAGAATTAAAGCATATTTATATGCACCAACTGTCTTGTATACGAAATCTCTTGCACGATCAAAAAGAGAAATCCTCAAAAACCAACAAAAAATTCTCTCTTTCTCTTGGAATCTCAACAAACTTGAGCTCCAATTAAAGGGCACCACCACCACCACCACCTTTGCCATCAAAAAATTAACAGAAAAAAAAAAAATAGAGATAGAACGTGCCACGTTTCCTCATATCGACGCAACATATTAACGAGTCTCGTCGATCACGCTATCCTAATCGATCCGTCATTTAATTTGGATCATTGATTATTCATGGTATTTGGTTTCGACGGTGGAGATTGATCGTTGACTTGATTTGTGTGGTACGATGTCGTTATTGGTCGTTAGGGGAGACACGTGTACGGTAGTTGTTATGTGACGCGTGACAATGAAGATCGATTATTGGCACTACGTGTGGAATAGCGAAGTTTCGGTGGATGGCATACAAGTGGAAAGTTGACCCTGAATTAGACCGAACAGAAGGATTTGTTAGCGCGGTCGAAGGATTCCCATTAGGATCCGAGCCGTCAAATTGGAGCATACATGTATTTTTATTTATTTTTTTGGTGAAGGGACATACACGTATTATATTTCTCTATTTTTATTTTTTTTAGTAACATATTTCTCTATTAATTTGTTTATTTGTTAATTTATTTTTTTATTATTGTGAGTGTCTGAACCGCCTCAACTACTCCTGATTTAATACCCGACAAATTACACGGGGTTAAGAGGGTGCCCATACCACTAACCCATGCTAGATGTCGAAAGAGAAATAATACAATTGTCACAAATGAAACTCATTACCTCTGTTTTAGGAGTAACATATTTTTCTATTAATTGCGAGGATCATTTTTAGCCTCTCCTTACTTCAATTCAACTCATTAATTATATACCTTAATCTTTTTTTAAGAGAATTATACACCCTAAACTAATACTCTAAAAGAAACAAAATGGACATAATATGGCTACCGCGATTGAAACTATATTTATAATCTTCGTCTCAATCAAAATTGCCATGCTCATCATGTTGTCAGTTGTTATTGCACTAAGTGTACTTCTTTAGGAATAATATTAACTATTTTTTATTTGAGTACTATTATTTCAACTCAAAAATTTGGATTCAAAGTTTTTTTTTAATTTATTTTAAAGTCTTCGTCAACTAATTAATAAAGCAAACATAATCACTTATTAAATTATTTTGATACCCCTTAAATATTTGTAAAAGATTAAAATTAAAACTCCCTTATGAGTTTGGACTAGATTTATTGTTCTGTATTTTTATCAAGTACAAATAAATGATTACGTAATGCAAAATTTGTGAAAACTAGAAAAAGTAATTTAAAATGGGAGTGACATATTATACATACCTATCGTTGTATCTCCCATTGCCATTGCACTACACCTCAAATTAAATTCAAGAGAATGGCCTTTTTTTTTTTTTTGCTCAAAATTAATGTAAAACGATTCAAAAATTTATTCCTCCGGTCATTTATATGAGTCGTTTAAGGTAAAGACACAAAAATTAAGACAACTTTAATTACGAGTGTAATTTACATATATGTCATATGACATTAAATGAATTGAAGAATTATAAATGCTTGAATTGTATAAGGATAAAATGGGTAAAAATGCAATAAATACACTATTGAATTACGAAAACGACTTATAATTTTGAACAAGTTTTTTTTTTTGCTAGAACGACTTATATAAATGACCGGATGGAGTATTAAATACCAAGGTGTATATATATACACCAGTGATGCATATGCAATCAACGTGAGAGTACCTCAGTGACCCGAACAATCTCGACGTAGCGAGGAATCGAACTTGGGACCGAACAATGCGCCACGTAAAATCCCAAGCTCGTCCTTACCGCTGGGTCAACTCGTCCAAGTTACCAGTATATATTAACCATTATTATTATTATTATTATTATTATTATTATTATTATTATTATTATTATTATTATTATTATTATTATTATTATTATTATTATGTTTTTATAGAAAAAAAAACTATTTTTACATTTATAAAACTCGAGGTTAAGGGAATGATGCATGTTATACCTATCCCCATATATAAGATTTGATCTCCAATTGAAAAAATTTGTCTATTAGGCATCCCAACAGAGAAAGGTCATTCGATCTTTCGAATTTCATTGATAAAAGGTCACATAATAAATAATATTTTTTTTTACAAGAACAAGACTTTATGAACCCATTTACAAAAGCGAAAAACAACGTGTTTCTCATAAACAAAATCAAAAAAATCCCTATCAATATATATAGTTTGTTGTTCCTCTATTGAAATACATCTTCCCACTCCGAGAACGGCCATTGATGAAGCACATCCCTTCGTGGTGCTACGTTCATGCCGAATAGACTTAATTGAACCCACTAGAGAAAAATTAATTAAAACTACTTTAAACTTTGTCTGATCCACAATTGTTAGTCACAGTTTATATTCGAAACTTTGAAATCTTACATCTTACCCACCAAAAAAAATTATACATGGCATTTGCTGTAAAACTAACTAGAAACTTTATTTAGTTAGAAATTAAAACAAACAACTAGAAAGAGAAACAAGAGAGTAAATTAGAGAACGTAAAGAACTTTTCATTACATCTTAGTGTGTGTTTACACGAGTCTTGCTAAGATTTGATGTTAAGATTTGAGATTATTCCATTGTAACCATAAGATATTGTGTTTGTAACTCAAGAAATATACACAATAAAATTGTATCTCATTATTATTTTTTATCAGAAGAAACAAGATTATCTCATTAATTATTTAGAAATTAACAAATCTCATACCATTATACAGCCCCTTTTTGTCATAATAAAATGAAGACAAAAGGCCATACAAAGAATAGCTTACAAGAAGTAAGAGGGTGCGTTACAAATATTAAACACATTATGATGGAATACAAAAAGATGGGATGGGAAGAGTCACGCACTTTCTATTACATTTACAATATTATACTATATACAATTCAATTCATATTAAGCCGCCAACCGCAATGGCTTCCGCAAAAGCTTAAACCCGTCAAACCATTTAACACGTTTGAGACTCCCATTCATTTCCAATGACAAGGAAATCAGCGAGAGCCGAATATCAAAAACACTCTCCATCCACGTGATCATACCTTCACCGTGGATGACACGACAACACAGACAAGTCAAAAGTCGCCGGCGACGAAGTCAGTTCTAAATGTCCTCGATAAACATCGAGATACTGATCACGCATCACTATAGCTAGCGGTACCCCTCCTTTTATTTATATATATCAATATCAATATATCATCAGTGATTCAGCATGATCCGACTCCGCAATCCCACTCAATTAAAGATAGAGATCGGAGTCTGGAGAGATAGCTAGGCAGAAGAAGGGATTAAATTGAACTCAAATTCAATTAAACCCAACAAAACCTTTTCTCACTTTCATCATCACTCACTCTCAATTAAGCATGCGGCGGAAAATCCGGACACCTCCCCTCTTCATTTTCGCCACCGTGATCGCCTTCTCCGTTTTATCCCTCTTCCTCTCCCGCCTCTTCCTCCACTCCTCCCGCCGCCCCCTTCCAACCACCACCAAACTCTCCCTCCCCCACCTCCACCTCCTCGACGACGCCGCCGACGTCGACGACGTCAATCTCCTCCTCGACCGCCGCCGCCACCGCTTCAACCACCTCAATTATGACTCCTCAGTCCTATTGCCCGATTCGGAGCTCCTCCTCCTCCTCCTTCCCTCGCCGGCGCCGGCGGACTTTTCCGGCGAGGACTTGTTTTGCGTGTTCCATAATCAAGAAACCTCTCCAGCGAAGCCGGTCGGGAAATCGTCTTTCAAGTGCGAGGTCCCGGAGTCTCTCCGGCGTCTCCGGCGGATTTTCCGGCCTGTTTTGACGAATTTTCCGCCGGAGGCTCCGGTTGAGTTAATCTCTCCGGAGGCGACCCAGGTGGTGATGAGGTGGAGCTTTTTGGTTTACGAGTCGCTGTCGACGGAGACGGACGTTATCTTGTTCGTTAAAGGCGTTAACAATCGCCAGGGCGGTGGTCGATCTGTAGATTCTCTGCGGTGCGTTTTCAGCTCCGCAGACGGCGTGAACGGCGTCGCCGTTAGAACTAACGCCACTCATTCTTTTCAGGAAGTGATTCGCTGCAAACATCCGGACGAGCCGTCAGTCCGCCGTTTAGTCTCTAACGGCGGGGTAAGTGGAAATAGAATCCGCGTCTCCCTCGAGATACTCGATTACGGTCGTCAACGCAGCCGCGGGAAACCGGTCAACGTGCCCTCGGTAGCGTACTACACGTCTGTGCGCACGTTAGCGGGAGATGGTAAGAAGTCGCTATTGTGCGCGTGCACCATGGTAAACAATGTGGCCAAGTTTTTGAAAGAGTGGGTGATGTACCACTCGCATGTTGGAGTGGAGAGGTTCATTTTATACGACAACGATAGTAGTGATGATTTGTTCAACGTTGTGGATGAGCTCAACAACAACAACAACAACAACAATGGTAGTCCTAGTAGTAGTAGTAGTAATGTTGTGAATTATAAGGTTGATGTGGTGTCATGGCCATGGCCCAAGGCACAAGAGGCAGGGTTCTCACATAGTGCTATGTATGCCAAGAGCTCATGCACATGGATGATGTACATGGATGTGGATGAGTTTGTGTTCTCTCCATCATGGATGAACTCTTCTAGACCATCAACCAACATGATCACATCTCTACTACCAAATGCATCATCATCAATATCATCAACAACATTGATCAATTCTAGTAGTACCAGTAATACATCAAATATTGGGCAAGTGATGATTAAGTGTTTGGATTTCGGGCCGTCGGGTCGCAAAACGCACCCGAAGGAGGGGGTGATGCAGGGCTACACATGTAGGAGGAGAGGGGATGAGCGGCACAAGTCCATGGTGAAGCTCGAAGCGATCGATGATTCGCTCGGGAATGTGGTGCACCATTTTGAGCTTAAAAAAGGGTTCAAGGGGAGGACAGTGGGGGTGAAAGATGGGGTGGTGAATCACTACAAGTACCAAGCGTGGTCGGAGTTCAAGGCGAAGTTTCGACGGAGAGTGTCGACGTTTGTGGTGGATTGGACGGAGGAGGGGAGTTTGAAGTCGAAGGATAGGACGCCGGGGTTGGGGTTCGAGGCGCTGGAGCCGGAGGGGTGGGCTAATCAATTTTGTGAAGTGAAGGATGATAGGTTGAATAGGGTGTCTAGAGGATGGTTTGGGTACAATTGTTCTACAAGTGGGGAGGTCAGGATGGCTTGGCAAGATTGAGTTAATTATTCAAGATTTCAAACATTGATTTGGTTGGTTAATATTAATGTTAACTGGCCAATGTTTGAGATTGATTTTGATTTCGAGCTGTAAATATATACATGGCGATCACAGAGGAGTTTTGTTTTCTTTGCACATATACAAGGAGATCATATTATTATTAAGAGAGAGAAAAAAAAAACTCTAGTGGAGGTTCATTTATTCATTTAACAATTGTTGGAGAAGCTTTGTAATTATTTGTTGATCTGTTTTATTAATAGATCATTATATGGCAATGGATATTCAAATTAATCCCAGGTTTTGCTTTCAGTATGTAGGTAGTGATCCATTTTGTCATGGAGACCAATCAAGTGGGTAGCTCACTTGGTATGATATTATGGCCACTTGTATAAGATGTTGGGATGCGAGCATCACTCAAAAATCCTTTTGTCAAGGAGAAGATCTATTCTTGACTTGTTTAAAAATCTTCAGTCTTTTGAGTTTTATTGAAGCTTGTACAATTGATACTTGAGTTATAAATGCTTATTTATTGTAATTTTTATTATCTTTCTTCTGTTTTATAAGTGAATTGTAAATATATATATTGAAAATATAAAGTTAACCCCTTTTTTTCGTTTTCATTATGATTCTAGTGAAGTCGATTTTATCACGGCCTTATATGTACGTAGTATTGTGTTGTAGATGTTTGTTGAGAACAATCATAATTGTCATAGTATTTTTTCTTGGTATGATATTATGGCCACTTGTATAAGATGTTGGGATTCGAGCATCACTCAAAAATCCTTTTGTCAAGGAGAAGATCTATTCTTGACTTGTTTAAAAATCTTCGATCTTTTGAGTTTTATTGAAGCTTGTACAATTGAATATGCTTATTTATTGTAATTTTTATTATCTTTCTTCTGTTTTATAAGTGAATTGTAAATATATATATTGAAAATATAAAGTTAATTTTTTCGTTTTCATTATGGCATCGTCAATTTTGAAAAATATAATCGTAATTCCAACAAAGCTCCCGAGACACGATTGGAAGTGAATTGTACTTTGTTCCTTAATTACTAACTCTAGTTTGAGTCTTGCGAATGGAAATGCCAATATTAAAAGCTCCCCCCACCTATACGGTGTGTGACTCAGGGCAAACCCTCAAGTAGTCGAGTAGTTTGGATACGTTTATACCAAAAAAAGAATTTAATAATAAATATATATATATATATATATATCGATATTGTGGTTAGTTTCTCTCATGGTCGCCCAACTTTATGAATAATAACATTTTAGTCACAAAAGTTATCTTTGTAACACAAAAGTAACAAACATTTTAAAAATCTTGCAACTGCGGTCACCAAAACCTTTTTTCGATCAATTTTTCGACGAATGTGCCAACGTGGCAATGACGTGGCACCACATGGCAATTAAGAGTCAAAATTATCATTCTAAATCAAGTAACTTTTTCAATTTTGTAAAACAATTTAGGAAATGCTAAACCTAAAAAATTGCAATACTTATGTTTATGTTAAAAAAACTTCCATTTTTTTATAAATATAATGTTATAACTTTGACCTTATTCTATCTAGCTTTTTGAGCTTTTTTCCATTTGTTGTTTTATGGGTTGTAATGAACTCATATTAGCAAGCTCTCTCGTAGCTCTTTAAGCCTTTTCTTTTGGTGTGGATGCCTTCACTTTGATGTTTTGAAATTATATGATATTGATGCAACTCTTAATTGATCCTTTTGTTTATGATATATGTCTGCATTGCATTGCCATTTTTATTTTTATTTTTATTTTTTTGAGATGTTGTAGGTGATGTGTTGCTTTGAATTAATTTGTTGCCTTCGTGGAAAAGAAAAATAATGTTTATGATGATGTAGAGATGAGTTCAACACCAAAGCAAAAAACTCATATTTCTTTTTATTGAATTCATAAATTTTCTTTTACGGTAAATCATGTCTCGGGATTGTGAGGATTAGAATTGTGAAATAAAAAAAAGTTGTCCGATTTGGAGTGAGGGCCTTTTTGACCCTCAATTGCCATGTGGCGCCGTGTCATTGCCATGTTGGCACATTACCCAAAAATTGGTCGAAAATGGATTTTGGTGACTACGGTTGCAAGATTTTTATAAAATTTATGACTTTTGTGTTATAAAGATAACTTTTGTGACCAAAATATTATAATTTATAAAGTTGGATGAACATAAGAAAATTTACCCCTTGATATTGCTATTTCTCTCTCCTCTCACGTTTGTTATTTTCTAGCTCCGAATTAAACGTCTTCCATCGATTTATCAATCTCTTAATCTCCCTACCCTTTCTTCGTATCTTTTTTTTTTCTCTTATATATATCTAGGATCGATCCTCGATAACCTAATATATATCTTTATGGCAACGACTATGTGATGGATTATGCCCCCCATTAAATTTTATAGACCATCACAAATTAATATGACTTAGTTATTTTCCTATTTACTTACTTGCGACGTCAAAGAACAATTGCGATTCATAACTATCCATTTTTATTTTTATTAATTATAAATAACTATAAATTTTATTGATGACCATGTATAATTATAAATAAAATACAAAAATGATTTTATTTTTTTCTCGATTTTTCATGTGGTATATCTGGCGCCAACTGCACCAACTAATTTATGTTTAGGCACTATCGGGCTAATATGAGGGGCGGACCTCACAATCTGATTTTTTTAATTATCTGTACTCTAACTCGTGACCTTGCTTAAAAGAATAGAGTCACTTACCGATAATGAATTGTTTTCTCCTTTTTTAAGATTTTTTTTTTCTTCCACCTTTTTCTTAAAATTTAATTCCTTTCTTCCACTTTTTTCTTAAAAAATTAATACATGAAGCAATATTACTGCTTTTACTAAAAAGTCATTTTTATCCAAACAAAATATATATAATCACAAATGCATGTGTTACTAATTATATCGAATCGTTACCTACCTTTGTGACTTGAATTATTCTTTTTGAACATCTCCCAACAACAATATTTGAACCCATTTGACCCTACCCTATACGAGCCTTCTATAACAGCTAGCTTCCTTTGGCATTATTTTGTAGAGTACTTTTATGAAACTGTGTGTGTATGTGTATATTATCCAGTTTAATTCTCAGTTTTCGTAACTATTCATCAATATTTTTTTTTTTTTTTGGCCTTGTGATCTTGGCGTATTCCATAATTTAATGTGAAGCCAAAAAACTGACTTTACGAGATTTTCTTTCTTGAGGAAGAGCAAAGAATCTGTACATTAATTACTTAATCATTTGCTTCAAACGATCAGCGAATATTAATTGATATTATTCTATTACATAGTAATTAATTACAAACGATCATGATGCATGATTTTTTTTTTCTTTTCTTTGACGAAAATGCATGATTTCTTATTAGAAATACATATGCCTGGCAATTCAATATTCAAGGTATTTGATTAGTTACTTGTTGACTTTAATTAAATTAAACCTTATATATGTTACATGTTACATCAGAGTTTGGTATCCATCAAATACCATTTTTTTTCTTTCTTTTTTTTCAATATTTTTTGCAAAGCCAACAATTCTAATTAATTTAGATAGACTTCTCAAATGACCATATAAGGGGCCGGTAAGGTCTGTTGATCATTGTGATTTTCTTGATATAGTGGGATTGAATTTGCCCTGAGTGATGTCTCATATATCCATCTCACCAAAAATGCAGCCTCCACTTAAAACACACACGAACACACACAAACACACACACGGGGGCGCACGCACACACGAGGATGTACTACGGAGCATTGCTACATAATCTTTAGATGCTTGAAGAACTAGAATTTTTTTGACAGGAATGAACTAGAATTTTATGCAACATTAACTTTAAGTACTGCTTAAACATTTAGATTCATCTTCCACAATGGCCTGACAAATTCTTGGTCTCTTTCTCTATGTCAATGAAATAATTCTTCTGGGTTTTCTGGGTTTTCTCTCCCGCGACGTTCTTTGTCTTTTCATCACTTCAATAGCCGCCGATCGATGTGCAAACTCGATATATATCCTACCATTTTTTTCCTCTTCCTATATAGTATATAAGCCTTGTTTGGTTAGTAGTGGAGTTATCTCCCGGGAGATAACTTACAGGGAGTCGGAAACTAATCTTTTTTGGTTGCATAACTTGCCCGCAAGTTATCTCCCAACTTACACCTTAGGTGTGAGATATCTTCCCACCTCCCATAGGGAGTTATCTCGCAGAAGTTGTGGATACAATTACTCATTAATGACTAATTTAGTACACATCTCTCTCTTGTTTGAAAGCTATTTATGTCAATTCACATTTTTTATTATTTAAAAATTTGAAACTTCCCTACAAGTTTAAAGTTGAACCAAACATGAAAATATTAACTCCAAGGAGAAAATCTTAACTCACACAAACGAGGCCATAGTATACTTCTAGAGTGACTTCTCAACAAATTAAAGAGACCTTTTAGGGGTCTAATCAATGCATTTAGTGCTAATCAATGCATTTAGTGCTAGTGATGAAACAGTTCATGCCACAAAATGCAAATTGTTCAAAATAATAGTGATTGAGATATGACCAACCAAAAGTCATTAATATGCCACTTAACTTCAAATCACATCGAAGCGCCTAATTAAGCCTATCGACAGTCTTTCACTTGAAGGGCAACATATATAATTAGACTGATATATATGGAGCATTACTGCTCATAAACTAATTAATATTTACATTATGGGAGAACAAGAAAAATTTTATGCAACAACTTTACTGCTTAAATTTAGAGTCATGCACCTTTGATTCTCCGTCCACCTTCTTCCCTCGAGTTCTGGCGTAGTGTTTTCGCTTGAATACATCTTGCCTGAATCTCTTGGTCTCTTTTTGTATGTCCATGGAAGGCTTCTTCTCTATGTTCTCCTTCTCTGTCTCCAACATTCTCTGCCTCTTCAACACCGCAATAGCCGCCGATGCACAAACTTGATCTTGCCTACCTTTCTCTTCCTGTAATTGCTTTGAGTTTCGTAACACGGATATGTAAGATTTTTATGTGGTTAGTTCTTCATTAAGAACTTCGAAGTCAAATAATTACTAAATATGCATGATTTAACAAACACCTATATATGTGTGTCATATAAATGAATCAAATAGGTTTGCAGGAAGAGGAGCACCTTGAGTTCAAGAATGAGATTGTCGAGAGACTTGATCTTCCTATGCGGCCAGCGAGGAATGCCAAATTCCCTACATTTCCTCTTGAGCACCGTCAATCCTACGTTCATTCTTTTAGAGGCTTCAGTAATGGTGAGATCAAAGTATTTCGAGAGGTCTGCTAAGCCGATTTTCGCTACATCTTTTGTTGTCGCTCGCCTTCTCTTCTTCTCTGAGAAAAAATCTGTCACATAATTTAGTTTTTAAAACAAACTACTTTGAAACATGCCAAGGAATTTTTACTTCCAAAAAATCATACACATAAATGAATGAAATCCAGATTGAAGTATGACTGCAAATGACTGAAATAAGACTTTGTAGCCCTGTACCAAACATAAACGAAAACAACATTTTTAGGACTTAATTGGAAGTAAGAATTTTGCCGCACACGATGCAAGTCATCTGCAACTTATTGAGGTCCTGAATAGCTAACTGCTGTTATAACTAATGAATAGAGAACCATTTTTTTGGGGGTGCATTGATACAATCGATCCACATTTATCAATCTAACAAGTATCTCAGTTCATCTGCTCATCGTAGCACCTTGTCCAACAAGGCGAGGTCGGATAAGGGAAGTTTGAATCAGACATTTTACTCTTTGTAAATTTTTTTTTTTTTTTTTTTTTTTTTTTTTTTTTTTCTACTATTTTGATTAAGTTCGCACACCAGATATAGTATGTAGGGCTATGCATTTGACTGCAGTCTCTAAAATGATTAAGTTCACCTAGTAAAATTTATAGAATTGATCTCTAAACTAAAATGCCGTACCTTGGACAATTTGCCGATTCTCTGCTACTTCTCTAGAATCATGAGAGTAAGGAGGATAGTTGAGATCAATATCAAGCAAAGAAGTGCTACTTGCTGCGCTCTGATCGTTATCTTCCTTGTCGTCCTGGCTATGATTATCATCCTTGTTTAGGTACTCATCTTTCTCGCTTCGACAATTTTCTTCCTTCTCACATTTATTTTCCACTAACAGAGATACTTCCCTCTTTTGTGCTCTCCAAATTGAACGAACTCGCCCTTTGATTATCATGATCGATTTCAGGTCAAATGCAAAACAAGACTTCTGCCACATTTTAAAAAAATGATACATTTTATGAAAGCTCAAGACGTTCGTCGTTCTAGCTTGCAATACTAACGATAAACAAAGCACAATGCGGGAGGAATTGAGCTCTTACAATAAACAAACTAACAGAAACAACGCGTAGCATTTTTCGGGGCTTCACTTCACAGACTAAACCATTGAAACATCCTATATAAGTTTTCTAGTCCAACATAAATTCATTGGCACAAAGAGTCACTAACTAGTTACTTCTTGAGGTTTCTTGACAATGACTACATCAATGACTACAGAGTCTCAATCCCAAATTAGTTGGGGTCGGCCTCCACTCCACTCGATTAGATGCAAATGATAGCTAATTCAAGAAAACAATATTATTTTTTTTTTTTTTTTTTTTTTTTTTGAGAACCATGAACAGAGCTTAAGCTCATGAAATGAGCATGAAAATAAAATTGGGGTTCACACAAGCCATCAGACAATTCAATGAAGTGAATTAAACAGAAAGATTGAAATATTAATTAAACCCCGTCAGATTCATGGCATGATCCCCATCCCGTCAGACCAATAAAAACACTTATTTTTCATGATCAATCTATTTTTTTTGGAACTAATGATCAATCCTTATTTAATTACTTGAACAACATTATTTATTTATTTTCTTCAATCTAAAAACATGGGTTTTTAGACTAACATGCAACAGTAAACAAACACTGATTACGAAGATTAAAAACTTTGAATCAACAAGCCCTTCAAAGTTGCATGAAATGAGAACATAATCAAATAGGGTTTCCTTCTTTTCTATGTCAAAGCATCAGAAAAGAAAGGTCTTTAATAAGTACCCCATTTGAGAGAAAGTGAAAATTAACCCAAACAGTAAAATGGGCAAAACTCAAACACAGTAAAATCTAGTAAATTTTTCATTTTTATTTTTTACCTTGCTTTGAGGGTCCCCTTTGTTACTGCAAGAGTTGAGACAGAAGGACTAAGAAGAAGAAGAAGAAGAAGAAGAAGAAGAAGAAACCATGATTAAATCAAATAAATATTGAGAGAGATTGTATTGGTCTTGTGAGGTTTGGATGAGATTGATGAGTGTGAGTTCACATTTTAATTGAAGCAGGGGAGGGCAGGGGGTCTGATGTAAAATGATTTATTTTGGAGGTAGGGATCAGAGTTGAGAGTGCCACGTTTCAAATATTTCTCGGTGCACAGACTCTGCATCCCTTTGCTCACACTTAGATGATGATGGGTCTCCACTCAACTTACCCACCCACAGAAATAACTCATCAACTTCTACCCGTTAGTCTCGATGTACAAATTATAAAGGTATTCTTATTATTATTAGTTTTTTTTTTTATCTAGATCATATGGTGTCTGGACTAAGACCGACTACACTAAACTTGCTTTGGGTCAGCTACAATCGGGGTAAAAAGCATCCAACGCCTGGTGCCTCCATCAGTAGGACTGAAACTCATGCTACAACTTAAAGGGACTGAACTGTCGAATCATTCAGACCAACTAATCGTCGGTAAGGTATTATTAAATATTCAGAAAATCACCAACAAGTCTAATTTTGGACTTTTATTATGTGACATTTTTTCCCTCTCTTATAATTTATTTTAGTAATAATGATATAAATTAAGAAATAATATATACATTAAGAAATAAATGCCTTCATACGCCAGCCAAGCCTGTAACGGAGTGGATAAGGCATCGTTCCACTTCTATGAGGTCGAGTGATCAATTTTCAAAAGAAGTGCCCCACTTGCTTCCTAATTGAGTTGGTGTTGTGGTAAGTTGTTGAGATGTACTTAGTAAGCAAAAGCTCATGAATCAAAACCCCCAGGACCCCTATAGCACCTCTATGTATTCGTCCTTCCCCCTATGTATTTTTGTATTAATATATTTTTTTGTTTGGAAAAAAAAGTTAATTAAGGTTAAAGTTCGCCCCTAAAATAAGATTTTCTGATTCCGCCAATGGACACGAGAATGGATGGACACCATCACCGAGTGTCCCCACCGTAGCATATCCCTTATATATATAAACACCCTATATATATTGCTTCTGCTGTAAACTAAGTTGTAAGTCAACTAGAACTTAAGTCGGACATGCTAGAGACTTAAGCATAGAAGACATAATAAACTAAGAACTACTAGAACAAGTAGAGAAGAGGAGACAAGAGAGAAGAAAGCTAGAGTTGAGAAATGTAGAGATTTACATTCCAACATTGGTGTGTTTTTTACAAGTGAATGAACCCCTTTATATAGGCCCTTAGTCATGATGAGAATAAGTACTTGCACAAAGTGTGCAAGTTACACTAAAGTCTCATGTCATACAAGATTACAAGTTACATGACAATACATAGACAAGTGATTATATATTGGAGTTGAATACAAGTTATGTAGAGTGTACAAGTTACATTCAATGTAGAAGTCGTACTTGATGTTACAATTCAATGTGAGAGTCATGCTTGACAATGTGATCATTCATAAGCTTTGTTAAAGGGTCATCCAATTTACAACACTCCTCCTTAGATGACACTTGTTGAGAGAATATGCATCGTTAAAACCTGTACTAGAAAAATCCTGTGGGAAAAAATCTAGTATAGGAAAAAGAGTACAATGTTCTCGTCAATCTTGATTTGTTGTATAATATTGTTGATTGTCTTATTAAAAACCTTGTTAGGAAAACCCAGTGGAATAAAACCATAGCTAAGGAAAAGAGTGCAACACATTGATACACTTTGAGAGAATATATATATGCCTCATTAAAACCTTTACTAGAAAAACCCTGTAGGAAAAAAAATCTAGTATAGAAAAAAGAGTACATTGCTCTCATAATTTTTTTTTTTATATGGAGTATAATAATGTTAGGATTGCTTCATTAAAAACCTTGCTAGGAAAATTCAGTGGGATAAAACCATAGCAAAAGGAAAAAGAGTGCAATACACTAACCAATAACTCATTTTGATTCTCCCCCTCATGTTCACATGGGTGAAACATCTTGTTGCATTTTGTTGCACATGGACATCGTTTTCTATATGAACCATTTAATGCTGAAGCATATGATTGTCGCTCTTTTGTGTATAGTACTTGCATCAAGTAATTGATTCATAACTTGTTGCTACTGAATGATCCTTTGAACTTTGAGTTCATATTAATTTATACATGGATCATAATACAACAAATTTAATGCAATTTGATGTGTTTCAAGCAATTTCACGTCATTCCTTTTGAATTGGTTTATATCTCCCCCATAATGGTGGGAAAATTGCATCATCAAAGTGACAATTAGCAAAATTTGCTATAAATAAATTCCCTAATAGGGATCCAAGGCATCTTATAATATGATTGATGGAGAGTTAAATCAATATAAGTCTCCTATTGATTTGCCTTGAGATAATCTTCAGCTGATAAAAAAAATCCAGTTCGATAAAGGATGTCCGTGCGAATTTACGATATTTTCGCATTATTGATAATTATTGATAATCAAATAGATCTTTCCACATTATGAATGTCATTTGATTTATGACGACATTCGTTTTAATGTGTCTTATATATTTCAGAAGTTAAAGCCGAAAATACTATACTCATATTAAATCATATTCATATAGATAAATTTTCTATTATTCTGAGTAGACTTCTTCTGAACAAGACATTAACAATAAAATTGTTGTACCGGATATTGCCTGAACATTAGCCTCCGCCAAGTTCGAATTCGAGAAATATTCACTTTTATATTTATAATGTACATGCATGTAGCACGATACACAAGACATAAACTCATCGCCCATATTTAGGTCACGATTTAAACACATGTCGATGTGCATGTTTTATCAAGCCATTGTCAATGATAAAATTCATAATATTTTGCCTTTGATTTTGAAGGCATGATAAATATCACAAAAATATTCGGGTGTATATATGACAATATTTAGGCAAAATAGTCTTTCATGTATGACCAAAAAATATCACAATTATGAGCGCTCATTGTCAATAATTATTTGCCCTTTGTAGCGGTGCACCACTTTTGTTCCAATTTTTTGTGGAATTATCAATACGACCTTTACCTGATATTTTCACATTTTCCACATCCATAAATTTGTTATTGCAATCATGATCATTATATGCAACATATGCTTCTTAATTTGAAGCTGAACTAATTGGACGAGAGCGATATTATATTTATAATATCTTATTATTTTACTCAGCTACCATGAGACAAGAAATCAATTCTTAATCTTTATTGGATTGACGTGCGAACTCGATATTTGTTGCAGCAATAAATTGAGGCGGGCCACGTTACCCTCTTTTTATTGTCTCATCAGTCATATTTCCACATAGCCTCAACATAGAGGTAAATTAAAATTGTGGAATTATAATTAATATTTGACTGATTAAATTTTGTAGCTTGAGACTCAACCGCTCATTTTGAGCTTTTGGAGCATTACCTTTTTTTGGTATTTATATATTTATAACTCCATATGGTGAAAATATATATAAAGTGAAATATTCACTTTTCAAATCTTTAAAGAGATATCGGCAAATGATTTAAATTTTGTATAACACAACATAGTCTTGCATAGATGTTTTATTCACAAATTATAGTATCCAATTGTCATGACAAGTAATTCTTGTCGGTAATATAATAAGGCAACAAGTTCAACTATGGTTGAATAATATTTTGAAAATAAATTTAATATAAAATAGTTTTTCCCTTTTTATGTAAAAACATAACATATGATTAAATATATGTTCACAACTTGATTCATTAATAAACAAAATGTACTATTCGTATGAGTTGGTGGGACAACCTTCAGGTTGGGTGGCGATACATAGTCTACTTAATACCATGCCTCCTCGAACGGGATAACCCGTCTCCCTTTCAATGTTTAGCTTTACCGGGGACAAGGCTTACCCACTATCAATTCAAACTTATAGCATTATTTGTATTATAAAATCAAGAATAGAACAATAACTAATCGTTTGTAGTTTTAAGAGAAAAATTATATGTTACACATTGACTTTTGATTTCTGATGTAGAAGATCGTACAAGACGCAACTACAGAGCATACTTTCGCAATCGGTGATGTTATAATGCATAGTATATGAATAAAATATATTTATATAATTAAATATGCATGTAACAAAAAAGAAATTAACCATGTCAACATGGAAATAAATTGAACTTATTTAAATTAATAAAAAATATACCTTCTTAGCTTTATATCTTTGAAAAGCTTATTGATCTTCAATACCTCCTCTTGTAGAGCAACTTCGTGCTGATAACGTGTTGTAAACTAAGTTGTAAGCCAACTAGAACTTAAGTTGGACTTGCTAGAGACTTAAGCATAGAAGACATAAACTAAGAACTACTAGAACAAGTAGAGAAGATGAGACGAGAGAAGAGAGCTAGAGTTGAGAAATGTAGAGATTTCCATTCCAACATTGGTGTGTTCTGTACAAGTGAAGGAACCCCCTTATATAAGCCCTTAGTCATGATGAGAATAAGTACTTGCACAAAGTGTGCAAGTTACACCAAAGTCTCATGTCATACAAGATTACAAGTTACATGACAATACATAGACAAGTGATTATATATTGGAGTTGAATACAAGTTATGTAGAGTGTACAAGTTACATTCAATGTAGAAGTCATACTTGATGTTACAATTCAATGTGAGAGCCATGCTTGACAATGTGATCATTCATAAGCTTGGTTAAATGGTCATCCAATTTACAACAGCTTCGTAGGTACATGGTTATTATGATCCTTGAGTACACTCTCTTGTTCAAAATCGTTTTGCCCTCTATAAAAGGTTGATCTGAAACACTCATGGTGTTAGCCTGGTAGGCCTTGAATACAAAAAGAACATCGAAGATTGAACATGTCAAATAGACATGTACTTGTTGGATATACATCAATTTGTATCTGCACGAACACAATGTACAAATCAAGGGACACCAATAACTACGTGTCTATTTGGTGACCCAATCATTTTCCTAAAAAAAATTACCAAACAAGTTCTTCACGTAACATTATTTTTTTAAGAAAAGTTCTCATAATTTAAAATTGCACTACACCTAGACTTTTGAGTAAGCTCATAATTATGAAAACTTATTAATTTCGCTCTACAACATGATACCTAAAAGTTCAAATGCAGATGATCTCCAAGGCAGTGCTCGACCATCCTTGGACTGAAATCCTGCCCTTCCTTTAGTGATGAAAATAAAGCAGGCAAGGAAGATGGTCATGAAGGGCATTTACAAAATAAGTTAAAAGGGTTACAGGAATCATTAAAAATTTAATGTTATAAATGACATGTTTAGCTTTGTCAATGTAAGAATAATTAGGATACACTGATCTGTACAAACCTTCCTCTACTATGTTATAAAACAACTAATGAGATTAAGTTCTAACCTAGTGAGAGTCTCTCCCCCAATGTTGGGCATCAAGAGCTACAATCCTACAAAGATAAAACTAATAGTCAGTCCTCACAACTGCAATGCTAGATCAGGTTGTTGAGAGCAACTTGGAGAGCCTGGTGACTGAAATCTCACATTCAGGTCAGGTGGAACTGAATCTATTTTCTGGGTCTGAGCCGACGACTCCTGCACAGATGATTCAGGTTGAACTGCCGGTTCAGCACCCGCCTGCACTTGATGTGCAGAATCTACTAAGGAAGCATCGGAATTTGCTGCATTTTTACCCTCTGACAGCTTCCTATGTTCTGAATCTAAATGATTAGCTGGCACGGGCGCTGGGACAGGTTTTGAATTTGGATGGACTGAATTGCTGTCATTGCTCCTGGAGACCACGCCAAGCATTTGAGGGCGTAGTGAAGCCTCGGAGCCAAAGCCTCCTCTGGGAAGAGCTGGTCTCACAAATTTGGCCATTTGGGAAGCAAGATCAAATGCAAAAGTGCTGTGGAAGCCATTCATGCCCGAATTAAGCGATTGTCTCTGATGAGTCTGTAAGGGATGAGCAGGCTTGCCTACTGCAGGATGGCTTTTCGACGCACTAGAACCGCTTTCACCATTAGGTTGCTTAGATGTTTCCCTGCATTCAGATGACAGCTCGGGAGATTTTCTAGCGGAACAGGGAACAAGGGCGGAAGCAGATGCAGTTCTGTCTGAATGAACGTCTGAAATTGAGTTACTTGAAGGTTCTTGCTTCTCTGAAGATTTATCTCCTTTTAAATCACCCATGCATGGTACAGCAGGCGATGGTATTTGGGGTCGAGAAATGTGTTGTTCGGAAATTGAAGATTGCGCTGAAGATGGTGTTGGAATTGCAGATCTTGATACTGGTTTATCTTTCTCTCCGACCCATCCAGGGCCAAACATCACTTGAGGTGGCAATGCCCTTTCGATTTTCTTGGATGCTATTTTCCAAACAACAGGTCCAAGATCAGCAGCAAATCTAGCCAGGCTTCTCGCAAAACCATGCTCAGTGTGAAGCCCCACCTGATTTTGAATAAACAGTTGTCAAAGTATATTCCTCTCCATTTTAATAAGAAATCAACGACAACCATAGACATGACCACCTTAACAGCTCTACCAATTGCATGGCAGCTAGACATAACTGCCGGTGAGCTAGAAATGCCGAAAACATATGCTATTCTAGCTTCTGAGAAGCTTCTTCATTTTATCTTAATTTGGGGTGTCCATGCTTCAGGTCAATGACAACGACCAGAGGACAAGAATTTATCAAAATCTAAGATATTAGAAGCTATCAATATCCAAGGAGATCTTCAAATCGACACTTAGTTGTCGTGCAACCACATCCAAACTGCTTGGATGCATTTTCCTTTCAAAACGAGAACTCTACAAAGCATTGTTCCTAAATAATGGCCAGTCCCTACCTCATCGAAAAAGAAAAAAGCCAACAAGAAGGGGCACACTAAAACAAGAAAGAGAGAGCTAAGTTCTATCATTTGAATACTTACAGCCACAAGTTGTTTCTTGTGTCCATCGAAAGTGTTCAGCACAGATTGCTCACTACCAACCGACACTAGGAACTGCTTGTAAGTGTCACGGCGATTATCATCAACTGTCATATGCTTCTTTCCAAGTTTTGTTGAGAAGTTCCTTGACACACTTGCTGTTAATCAAAACCCAAAATCTTGTAGTTCCTCTAATATACTTCAAAGATGAGAAAGCCTTCCAAATCTAAATTAACGGAAACTAAAAGAAATAGAAAAAATATACATAAATGTATTAGAGCAAAGGTCAAACCTGGAAACTCATCATTTCTCTCAGCTTTACGCTCTTCACTATTGCGAAACCCATTGAAATTCCTTCCGGATAGGTCGGCAGAACCAGATTTCTCAAGGAAGAAACTTCTCCTCAAATCATAAGAGTTGGACCAGATGTTGGCATCAGCATTAGCAAGAGTTGCATCTGAGGAAAACTCAGAACTAGCACGATCCAAAGGCGGTCTGCCTATTGGCTTTTTCTGGTTTTTTGTCGGAGGTCTACCTCTTCTAACAATTTTAGGTTCTTTGTCAGAAGTCTCATTATCATCACTATCTTGCCTCAAATTCTCAAAATTCTTTTTGCAAGCTCTTTTATAGCTCGGGCCTGCAAGAACCCAGATTATCAATATACTACAAAAAAAGTAATAACCTGGCAATAAATGAGTACTTTGAAATCAAAGCGCACCTGTCTGAAGTAGACTGTATCTGATGAATTGTATGTCATTGCATTTGAGCAGATTAAAAAGACATCATTCTGCATGGCAATAAGGTAACTTTTAGGTTAATAAACTAATTTCTAGTACACATAACGCTATCTTTATTCTCCTTTCATAGAAAATGAAGAAATGAAACTCATCACTGCCATAGTTGCTACTTAAACAAAGCAGACACATCATTAAGTTTTTCTTTTACGAAATTCATGTAAATTAACACGACTGCAGTTGTTTCACGCCCCAGCCTTAAACCCAATCCATGGTCCACTAAACAGGATTCTCAGCGAAATGTACAACAACCACTAAAACAAGGTTGTACAATCTACCCCAAATCTCCATTGTAAGAATGCAACATCAACTAGGCATGTAAGCTTCAGCTAGGGAGATGGCAAATAGAAGTATGATCAAAAGCCACAATTCTCACAGATTGCAATGAAGAACTAATGCTTCTAAAACATCCAACTGTTGTCTACCTTTGACAAAACTGGACAGAGAGGTAATAGGAACAAGAGCAGTAGCAAAGTGATTACTAGCAAATCTCACATAGTATAAATTAAACAAGATTCGAACTAGGCAGAGATAAGCTGGAAATCTCATATCCAAAAGAATAACAACAACAATAAAAAGAATCATCAAAAAACCTTTGGACCTATCTATAAGTTAATAATCCACGTAGGAGACCCGACAAACTTTTACTTTCATACCATAAGAAAATCATTTCACTTTCTCAGTGGGGAATGCATAATTCAGGGAGGAGTTGTCCCAGACTAAATTATCACAAAAATGAGAAAATGCTCCTCCCAAATAAATAGAAAGACGGTGATTTACACGTCTCCAGCTTTGCAACAGCACACGAAAGGCATCAACAAGTATAGTAAACAACCTGATTAAAATCACAAAATGAGGAGGAAAATGAATTAAAAGAAAGGGCCATTAATTGCATTATAGAGAACGCCACTTCAACTTAGGTACCCAAAAGAAGATTGAAAAGTAAAACCTCAAACTTAATAGACATTGAAAGAGGTGTTGTCCACTATATTCATTTCACCTGTTAAACATCTAGCAAGACACTTATTTTTCTACAAAACCCAATAAAGCAATGACTAGTCCTGTGTAGAGAAAATTCAAATTCCAATCAACTCCGTAAGAGAGTGAGAACCCGAGATACAAAAAAAAAAACACGACATTCAAATCCCAGAAATTCAACTGTTGCAATCTCAAAAAAACTACTCGACCTCGAATTGTTCCAAGCAAGCATAAGCTCCATTGGAAAGTTTATTCCTCACAGTGCTGAAATCCATTGGATGCTCTATAATATCATGATAGTCAGGAAGCTGTGTACAAAAAGAAATCAGAATTAAAAAAGAATAAAAGAAAAACGTAGACAAACACGTATCTGAAATTCAAAAAATATCCTTCCCCGGCACAGATTGTGAACAAAAACTCACCTCGTCTGGATCAACCGGGTCGGAGAACACTCCATAAGTATCTTTCCTGCATATAGTAGATTGGAAAATCTATTAAAACCCCACCAACAAACAGGTAAAATGGATAAAACACACAAGCCCAATGAAGTTGAAATCCACACTTTTGAAGCCTGTCCAAGATGAAAACCAGCAACTTTTTGTCTGGTAAAGGTGTTGTGGGTCCAATCTCCATTGGCTTGCCTGTTCCAAAACAAACAAATCACAAAGAATTAATACTAATAAACATAAATAAATTCTCAAATCATCAAATATTTCAACAGTAATAATATTCAAAGATTGATGACAAACCCAAATTATCCAATTGAGAGTCAATCGTTTTCGAAGTGCTGTTCTGATTTTCCCCCTGAAAAAATCAACAAAAACCCATAAATTTAAAGAATTGAAATTGAATAGAAGAGACAAAAAAAAAAAATCAAAACTTTTAAATTAGGATACTAACAGTCCATCAGATAGTCTCAGTAACTAAAAAAAAAAAAAAACACACACACACACAAAAATCTGAAAATACCCAGACCAGGTCAACCTATGATTTTTTCATTGGAGAAATAAAGCGCGAAAATCAAGATCACAAAGAGATCGTCACAGGAAATGATGTCAGGACAAAAGAGTTTGAAAAGGAGCCCTACAAAAACCCATAAAAATCCCAAATTGCGGCCCAAAACGGTAAAATCTACGCATGACTTTCGGAAAGACAGAACAAAAACCCGATCTGCGAAAAACCCACATTTCAAATCGCAACCAAACCCCAAAATCGAAATATAAAACAAATCTTTTGCCCTAAAAACATCGAAATTGATGAAATTGACCTCATCTCCGGCATCCCCAAATCCAGATCGATCACCAACCGCATTGATCTTCCGCCTTTTGACAGGGCCTTCGCCATTCTCGTCTTCCGAGTTGGAATTCAAAGGCGACGCCGATCTCTGCTGGTGAGGGGGAAATCGGAGGACGAGCTTGAGCTTCTTCTCCCTCCGCTTGGCGCTCGATTCGGCGCCGCCGAGGCCATCGTCTTCATCGTCTTCGGCGTCTTCATCTTCTTCCTGTTCATCATTTGGCTGAATTGCGTCGGGATTGGGGTTGCGGCGGGTGGATCGACGGGTGGGGTTGGGGCTAGGGTTAGGGTTTGGTTTGTGCTTCTTTTGATTTTGATTTCGTTGTTGTTGTTGTTGTTGGAGTTGTTGTTGTTGTTGGAGTTCTTGTTGTTCTCGAATCTTCCGCTTTTGGAGATCGAGGAGAGATGGGCGCCCTTTCTTCTTCTTCTTCTTCCCCTCCACTATCTTACCCATTCTCTCTCTCTCTCTCTCTCTCTCTCTATCTCTTGCCGACTCTCTCTCTCTAAAACAGGACTATTTTTAGTTTTTTTTTTTTTTTTTTTTTTTGTTTCTTTTGTTTTTCAAGATTTTTTTTAATGAAATTTGGGGCTTTGATGACAATTTTTTGTACTTTTGTGGGGTTTGGCATGCGTGACAAGGGTCACATGGAATGCGTGGCACTGGCACGTGTGAGATTGGCACGTGTGAGATTGGCACGTGTGAGATTGGCACGTGTGGTGGGGTGTGCAAGTGTTGTCTTGTGTGGATTTTGTTATCCACTTCAGACAACGACTTTGAGCACCCACCATTTGGGCGTCATTCGATATGCATCGAATACGTATTTTGATGTGTATCCACGGTGTGCAATTGTTAGGTATCCAAAGTCGGGTGTCTAAAGTGGTACCCCTAGTAGCTTTCTCTTGTTAATTTGGCAAAGTAAAGAGCATCTTATCACTAGCTAAGGTATAGATCATGGGCTTAATTTGTGTAGTTAAATTATATTTTCTTAATTTCACTTTAGCCATGGGTCGAGGCGCCCGGCTAATTGCTCTTTTGGGATTAATTTAATCAAAGTAAGGATGAACGACTCTAGGTTAAAGTATTTAAATAGGTTGTATTACGAAAATTTAACAACAACGACGACGACAACAAAAGTCTTAGTTCTGCGTTAGTTAGGGTATGTGTAACGGTCGGTTGTATTAACACAGTTATGTATTATTATTTCTAGACTATGATGCCAGCTCAGACCCATGTGAACGTCGCAGATAGGCTAGGGGCAAGCCTAACTTGGTAAACAATAGTTATATTGTTTGATTGGTTGCTTAATTTCAATGTATTTCATTTAATATTGCATAATTCATTGCATGTTTGTATGTATCATGTTATGTCGTATGAGACTGTGTGTGAGAGATTCACCTCGAAAAACGTGTCGATGCGGGTAGCTGGTAGGCGTAGTAGGGGTACACTAAGTCTAGATAATGGTCAAGTGGACTAATATGATCGATTACCTAAGTAAATGTGATTAATAATGACAATAATACATTAGAATATGTCAAACTAATCGAATACACGAGCTAAGGCGCGCATCAAGATACTTGCCATGGTGCGAGGACGTCGAATAACCGGGTAACCGGGGATTTAATTGAACTAATAAGTTGTCAACTGTCTCAAATGAAGTCATTAATTTGTGTTGGACAACCTTACAAAGATATAAATCATTCTCGAGATACGTGTTCATTATAGATAATAATACAAACTATATAAGAAAAATGTTGGTGGGATTCTTCATTTTTCCACCAAAATCTTATGCAAAAAAAAGAACAATTCAAAGCTGTAGAGAAAACTTTGAGGGTTGAAATTGTTAATTTGGATTTTGGACTTCAAGATCTAATAGCTACAACCTAGATAATCCACTCCCTCTAATTCAACTCATCAAAATGAGCTTAAAAACTTAAACTTTTGATGAAAACGAGTTTAGCAATTGTGATCTCTGTTTTGTGGAGTTTTTTTTTTATCATGAATCACTATTCAATTGAGGTAGTATAATGTTTATAAACTGATTTCCACGTCAAGTTGTCAAATTAGCTATTATGTTGATGAATGCATTATTGATGAATTGTTGTATAATTTGCGCCTCTAGCTTGTTATCGAAGTTTTTGTTGATCCCCTACGAGGAGCTAAAACGTGTGTGTTTTGTATCCATTGAGCAAAAACGGGTTGTACTTGTATAGCGGTATCTTGAAAACATATCTTGGGGACGTCCTAAAGCACTCACGGTATCATTATGAATATACAAACCAAAACTGTGAAAGCCTAGAAATATACACGCACGACCTCTCTTTTCGTACCGCTAGGGATGCTTAACACCACTTCGCAAATGGGGATATATTCATACCCTTCCTTCAAGGGATTCAAGTGTAGCCCTTGTTAATGTTTAATTGCCTTTTATTGTCAGGAGAAGGTAGGGTCAACAACGATGGAGAAGGCCAGGGGTGTTAAATGGCAGAATTCTTGAATTGAAATTATGTCATTCGACACGGATAGCACGCTAGACAGGGTTGCTAGCGCGCTATCCATTCTGAGCGTTGCATTGTTCTTCATAACAAAGAACAATAGCGTACTAGGCAGTGACCATGGCGTGCTAGCCTCACCTAGCGCGCTAGGTCAGCTGCCTAGCGCGCTAATGACAGTAGATATCTGAATTTTATGAGGGGTTGATTTGAATGAAACTCTATAAAACCAGACTTAACTTATTGTAATTGACCTAAAACACTTGAAAATGATCCCAAAAGGGCTAAGGGATTATAGTACGATAGTTCGGAGCGAGTCGGGGTCGGATCGGAGTATTTTAGGGTTAACGGAGTGCAACTTGAGGTGCACAAAACCCAACCGAAAATCCCTTATAGTATTTATTCATCATTTACATGATGTTATCCATTCTTGGCATATTATTTTATTTTTTGTTGCTGATTCGGGACAATTATTTGAGTTTACTCCTATCGGCACATCCGTTGTGTGTTTATGACACACTAGATTGTAGCACGTGTAGCCATGCCCTCGGTGAATGGCAATCCGAGCTGCTCTGTAAGTACACGTGTAGGTTAGTTGTAGGATTTGATCGACTACTTTAAAGACTCGGGTGAAAGGGAAGTGGGGGCATTCACTGAAGGGATCTTGAGTTTCCATAGTATAGTCTAGTCAGATCGGGACGAGCACACACATTTGTTTCTACAATTTTAGGTTTACATGCGATGATCCATTTACGGTTGCATGTTTTACATTCCGGCATGTTTATTTAACATTATTTTTGGCGTCTTTATTTACTTAAATGCTCAATGAATTTCCTTGAGATTTTACTCACTTGACTCGTCATCTATTTTGTTGTGATGACTGAGTGCTAATCCTAGTACAGTAGAGGCGAGGGGATCTTAAACGGCTTTCTCTGATTGTTTGTTGTCCGGGACCTACTAGTACGTGTTCATTTTGATGTTTTACTTTACTTTTGGGGTTTATGGGAGACTTGAGAGACATTATACTTGTATATATTTACGTTTCATGGTATACTGTCGCCTTATATACAAAGTACTCTTTTGGGCTTTTCATAGTAGAACTATACATTTTAAGACCTAACTTATATATATAATATTCCATGCTTTACTTGTTATTTAAGACTCCCGCTGTAATTTACTGTTTATCTATTTGCAACTCTGTAAAACAAAAATCATTTATGCTTGGATAAACAATGAATAAAAGACTGACTTAATAAGCTTAGAACCATTAAGCCTTAATCAATATCTTAAGAAAAACTAGAATAACTGATTTAATATATGACAATAATGCGACAAGTTAGCACTCACACCAAGGATGTTGGTGTGATAACATACGCCAAAGGAGCGCGGGACCCATCGGTCAGTGGCATGGCAGGTGCAGCGGGGCCTACAGGGTGAGAAACTACCCATACCCAGCGGCCTCCCCGAGGCCGCCATAGTATGCAATGTGAACTCCCCATTTCTATGAAAGGCCAATTCTAAGTATTTTAGGGCTCTAAGCAAAATTATAATGTAGGGGGCCCTCAATTGTAATTAAATACTCTCTGTGATCATTTTAATATGTCATTTTAGCAAAACTTTCTTCCAAAATTATAAGTAGTTTTTAAAAATCTAAGATTATATTTGTTGCTTTTCTTTGCCCATTATACCTTTATATAACCTAAACATATACTACATTTAAAATTCTTTAATTTTCCAACCATTTTATGTCGAAGAACATATATGTAAGTTACACTCATAATTAATTAAGGGTGTCTTAATTTGTGTGTTTTAGTGAAGACGACTTATAATTTTGACTAGAGAGAATACTTGATAAATACAATGACAACCTTTTGATACACGAAGGTCGAGGTCCCTTATAAATACATAAAAAGATATGCGCGCACATTTCGATGCAAGATTTAAGAGACCTTAACAACATTGTAGCAAAATGATGTCACCCTAGCATTTTCCAAACAAATACGGTGTGTCGAACACACAAAAGGTAGGTTACTTTAAAATGAAATAAAGCTAATAATACTTTTAAATAATTTTGATTAAATTTTTTTTCTTCTACATGCATGCGAGAATGACAACATATTTAATAGACATAGTTAAAAATGGTTTAGTATTCTAAAATAACGAATTTATAGTTTTGGTTTAACTAATATCAACAAGGCAAATAGATCCTAAAACAATGCAACATGAAAGAAATAAGGAATTCTTATCAATTAGGTAAGACAATGCAAACTGCACAAAAAATTGCTCAAATAATGCACAATTGCATGATAAAGCCTATGAAACAACCTTCAGAAGCATTTTAAATTAAGTAAAGAATTAAGCAAATGCTTTTTTTTTTTACTTCAAGAATTAAGCAAATGTTAACCATACTTGAAAAAAAAAGTATTGTGCAACGACACTTAAGGTCGTGTTTGATTACAAAGAAAATATTTCATAGGAAAATAACATTTTCTTAAGAATGTTTTCCCTAGTTAATGTTCAAAAGAAAATTTTCATATATGTGTTTGATTACACTTATAAGATTTTTTTCTTTCAAGACTCACCAATAATAATTTTTGAAATAAATATCAAAACTTACCATATATATTAAATATATTAATTTTCATATTTAAAACATAAATTTAATGTGTCTTAATATGGAAACTCGCATTTTCTCAATAGAAATTTCAATTTGCCACCATAATTGGTGGGAAAATATATGAGTCTTAATATGGAAAATCGGCAATTGTGAGAAAATGTTCCATGAGAAAATTTTGGCTATCAAACACATGAAAATGTCATTTTCCAGTGGAATTTGTCATTTTCTTTGGAATATTTTTTTCCGTCCCATCAAACAGCCTTAACGTAATACAAAAGGAGAAGACGAGTCATAAGATATAGAATAAGTATGGTCAAAGTAAAAATTAAAATTTACTTGTAAAAGTACAAATTAAAATTTAATTTTAAAGTCCATAAACAATTTGCTAAGAAACACTTTTATCAATTAATTAATAAACAATAACTTGTTAATTTATAAAAAAATATTTATATGTAACTTTCTTTGAAAAAAGTAGGGCCTAAGAGAAGAGTCTTTGACAGCAAAATTTGATACATTTTGTTTTTGCAGTGGAATATAACTTTTTTAGATTTGCAACTAAATATATATAAAAGAACTGTTTTTGTGAGAAGGTGTAACGACGTGACGTGTGGCTTTTGAGAAGCTCTTCTAATATGACACGTGACGTAATGATGTCATAATTAAGATTTATAACAAAAAAAATAAAAACACAAGCCATTGATATTTCTCGCACTTAAGTGAAGGGTAAGATGGTAAAATAAAAAATAAGATTTTGACTGTGACATGGTGACGTCATTAATTAAAGTATAATTTCTATTTTTGTTTTTTTCGCTATTTTTTACGTTATGTTTTAAATTGTTATACAAATATGATTTTTTTTTTGGTTTTAAGTTTTTTTTTTGTAATTTGTAATTTTCATATTTTTTTGCTATTTTTAGGTTATGTTTTTAATTGTTATAAAAATATGATTTTTGGTTTTTAAATTTTAATTATATAATTTTCGTTTATTTTTTCTATTTTTAGGTTATGTTTTTAATTGATACAAATAAGGTTTTTGGTTTTTAAATTTTAATTTTCTAATTTTCTGTTTTTTTTTGCTATTTTTAGGTTATGTTTTTAATTGCTATACAAATAGGATTTTTGGTTTTTTGCTATATTTTAGATTATGTTTTTAATTGCTATAAAAATAAGATTTTTGGTTTTAAAATTTATTTTTCTAATCTTTTTGCTATTTTTAGGTTATGTTTTTAATTGTTATACAAATAAAATTTTGGTCTTTAAATTTTTTTTTCAGAATTTTCTATTTATTAGTACTACATACTATGTACATGATATATTAGATTACTTAAAAAGAAATTAAGCTATACATATTTTTTTGGTTATGTTTTTAATTGTTATACAAATATGATTTTTAGTTTTTAATTCTTTTTTCGGAATTGTTTATGAGAAAAGCTCTCATAACGCGACATGTGACATGATGATATCATAATTGGTTGGGTCGCCCAATGATATGATATTAGATTTAGGAGTAAGTGGTCATGGGTTCAAACCCGACTATTTCTATGTAATATTGTAAATATTTAATGTTTTGTGTAGATTTAAAAATATGCATATTATTTGCAAATATTCTTTTTATTAATTGTTGAGGAACCTAAATGAGCAACTTTGAGTTCATAGTAGAGATTACATAATAATTATTTTTACATTTTTTTCAACGTTTTTTTATATAATATTTTGATACTTAGTCTTGTACGTGCGAGAAGCGCGGGATGCCGACTAGTTTTTTATATGAAAGAAATTAACTTATCTTATCCTCTCGAGGACTCCAACCTCTACCATCTTATAATAATGCCACGTACGAAACCATAGAGCCACTCACTTAGTTATTGCAACTAATTTTGTTTTCTTCTAATGCTACGGGCGCTTAAACTATAAAATCAGTTTAAACCACCTCGAAAAACACATGTATCCTCTAATTTTGTATTTTTGGCTTGAAGATCTAATACGGTGACTCTCGCGATTTATAATTTGCCATTTCTAAAACTCAAAACAAAAATTTATGAAATGTTTAAGGATAATTCACAACACCAAAAAAAATAAATTATTCAATATGTTAAAATATATAAAATTGATTTTTTAGTGGTAATTTTTCAATGGTGGGGGGACCCCTAAACCCCGGTACCCCTACGGTCGTCACACGATTTCTATGTGATTTCGTCTTATTCAAATCCTAGCTATGCTACTGATTTGTGTTTTATAGAGTTGCAAGTAGATAATCAATAATTTACAACTGAAGTCTTAAAATAATCATAAACATGGATTTTCATTAACTCTTAAGTTTTATAGAGCATCAGTCTTACTGTGGAAACCCAGAATAGAGCACATTGTATATAAGACGACAAAAGTATATATATATATATATATATATATATATATATATATATATATATATATATATATATATACAAGTACACATGTCTCACCAGTCTCCCATAAACCCAAAATATAACAATATACCAAAATAAACACCTACGAGTAGTGTGCCGAACAGTGGGCGAGCTCAGAGATAGTCGTCAAGAATCCCCTTGCCTTTACTCGTAGAAGGATCTGCACTCAGCCATCACAACAAAACAGATGACGAGTCCAGTAAATAAAATCTCAAGGAAATTCAATGTGCATTCATATGATAAAGTAAAGGAAATCCAATAAGTAATGATAAATAAACATGCAGAATGTAAAAAGACAACTGTAATTGGATCAACGCACGCATAAATAACAATATAGCGCAAACGTGTGTATCTGTTCTAGTTAGACTAGACCATACTTCGGATACCCTCCTCGGGATCCCACTAGTGGCGCACCCAACTGACCCATCACCTGTCCTTTTGGTGGCCGACATAGACCCACGGCGCACCGGCACATGAATCGACAAAGTAGTTTGGGTCATCATTCACCAATGACTCCTAATACACATGATATGGTCTAGCGTGCCATAGACACACAACGGAATACCTGGTGGGAGTAAACTCAACTAACCATTTAAATAGTGACACATATGTAGATAACTGAAGTAAATAAAGAATAGAATCAAGAATACACTGAACAAGATAGAGTAAAACAATAAAAAAATTAAGTAAATACTCAAGTGATGTTCCTATAGGTTTTACAAACCTCACACGCGCGCTCCGACTTCCCTAGACTCCCGAATCCGACTCAACTAGCTCCTTGATATCCGAGCTATGGTTCCCTAAGTCCCTAAAGTTTAATTTTATGAGTTTAAGTTGGCTACAAGTGTTTAAATATGTATTAAGTCGAAAATCCCAAAAACAACCCTTAAATTCAGTTTCCATCTGTCATTAGCACGTTAAAGGGTATGTCTAGTGCGCTAGGTGTGATTAGCGCTTTAGGGAGTCTATCTAGCGCGCTACCAGTCTTCATTTCAAAGAACAATTAAGCATCCAGACTAGCGCACTATCTGCGCAGGGTGACATAATTCTCAATTCGAGAATTGTGTCCCCAACACCCTAATTCGCTAACCTTTGTAAACTTATTGTCCATTCAATGGTGACTCCAAAACATCATTTCTAACAACAAAATCAACAACAATTGGATCAAAACCATCAAATTCATGCATTCACTAGTTTTTTTCCAAATTCACCAAAACCCAAATTTCTTCAAAATCAGTTTATAATTCAAAATTTGAACGTTCATTATACTTGTAATTTATCAAGAATTCATCAAAAACCAGTGATCAAATCCTCAAATTCGAATTTACACCAAAACATACCAATTTGAGCTCATTTGAATGTGAAGGAAATGAAGAAGATGATAACCTTGTTGTTGATCCTTCAATTTGACCTTTGAGATCTCCAAATCCCTTTGAATTCACGTAAAGTTTCTCTCCAACATCTCAGATTTTGCATGTAATTGTATTAGTGGAGATGTGAAAATCCCATTCATTTGCTTATATATGTTATGTTATGATCTAATGTGTTATGCGTATCCCGAGGATAATTTTTTGGCTCCAAACTAAGCTGTCCATACCTTGTGGACACAAATTTATGACTCAATCTTTTCTAGTTTTACTTAACTAGGATCATATATATGTTTATCTAAGTTCCGTATTAAATTAACCAAACTACAGGTCTTATATCATTTGATTTAATTAAATTACTTAGGCTCATTCAATCATATGGTTAGTGTTTTAATTCACCAAAATCTCAAATTTTTGGTCCCACTAACCCTCCACTACCTGATACCCGCTGCCCGTATCTCGATACGTATCTCGAGGCCTGTACCCATCACACCAACTCACCCGATAGCAAAATACACACATGCAATATTATAATAATATAACGCTTTTTAAACATCACACATAAGCAACCATCATCCACAAATAATATATTCTCTCGATTCTCGTGTCCGAGTCAACCGAGTTGTCCACGTAATGCCCGAATTGTGACTGTTAAAGATTAACGTTAATCCTAGTTTAATTAATTTGGGCCGTTACACTATCTATATTGTAACAACCTCTATCACAAGTTCACCCCAACTATTTTTTAAGAAAAATTGAATTTGCAATCTTTCTAAATTATCTATCCTTAACGTTTTCCTTACGCATGCTTTAATGCTAATAATGTAGGAAGATTGCATTATTTTTAAGATAGTAAATCAACTTTTTTTTTTAAGGTTAGGTGAAATGAAAACGATCTTCTATTTGAATGTCCAAGAAATTACGGATCTCAGAAAATAGTGGGCCTAAAGGCCCATTTACATTTTTCTTACTCACATCTATATGAGTGCCTCTTGTCTAGAATCTCTAGGGCTCTGTTTGACATGCACAAACTAGCTTATCAGCTAGCTTATCAACTAGCTTATCAGCTAGCTTATCAACTAGCTTATAATCTACTTAGATAAATAAGTTGTATTTGGTTAACATCTTATTTTCAAAATAAGCTAGATGATCAGCTACCATCATAAACGATATCCCCATTAGAGTTTCATTTTTAAGACGTCATTTTAGTTTTTTGTTCAATGCCTATGTAAATAGCTGATTCTTGACTAAAAATAACTGATGTTTATTTATTCTTTTGGAAACAAAATAGCTAATATAATTAATAAAAAAATTCATGTAATGTGCAAGTGCGACGACGCGAGATGATAACACAATAGTGACAATACCCTATATGCAATGTAACATGATAAATACATTTATCTTCAAAAAAAAAACATGGTAAATACATTTACACAATTAGCATTACTTTACATTATATATTATGGTTTACAATATTATTAGTAATAGATATTTTATTGACCAAAATAATTTATAGATACTTATTCAAGTAACGTCACTTAATTTTGCTAATTTACTACATATAAAATTTGGAACATTATTATTCAAAAAAAAGTTTAATATAAACATATGGGACATGACATGTTATGATTACTATCTAAAAACATTAATATTACGTTATTCTACATATATAATAATAAATTTATTTGTATATGTAATGTAAATAATAGTTTATATAAATATGTATTTTTTAAGAACTAAAAATAAAGTCATTTTATGTCATTTTGCATTATCAGCTACTTGATCAGCTATTTCATTCAAATAATTTTAATTGATCAGCTAGATTATCAGCTATCAGTTACTAGCTTTTCAGCTATCAGTTACACACTTTCAGCTAGATTATCCACTATCAACTAGATTATCAGCTAGTGTTGTCAAACAAAGCCTAGATATGGAGCAATTCGTTGTTAGAAATTTGTAACAAATTAAGACTAACCATCAAAATAGCCGTATCAGAACTTCTAACCCAACAAATTCTAATTAGAAATTGTCTCAATGTTACGAGAGTAGGGTTGGAGAAAGTGTTAGAATGATAATGGGTATGTCACACCGAAAGTCACACCGGGCCTTTGAGTCGTCCATGTGCGTATTGGGATGCATACATACTCAGAATCTGGTACATAACACACGGGTCAAAACTGCATGGATGACTCTATGTAGGCCAATGCGTCTTTTAGAGTGATACACCTGTTGTCATTCTAGTATTTTCCTTTGGTTTTGTAGTCAATTTAGCTTAAAGATTAGTTTGCAACTCTTAAAAAAGTTTGAATTTTTCATATGGTATTTCTAATATGAATGCTTTGTCGATAAAACAATTGTTTTTATTAGCAAATTTTTTTCCAAAGTTAAGGCCAATCCATATCTATATATATTAAGCCTACATCTTAGGTGTTCCACGTGGCATTTTTTAGCCTTCTCGACGAGCCACATGACATGCCCATAATGTAGCCTTATTCAAAACCTCATTAATTACCTTCTTTATTTAAAACCCCATGCATTCAACCTCACTAAATATAGAAATTTAAATTACCACATCATCACCTCTTTCGCCATGTCATCAACTCCAACTCTAATGGGAATAAAATTACATCTTACACGTGGCATCCCCGTCGCAACACCATCAACTCTTTCGCCACATCATCAACTCCAACTCTAATGGGAATAAAATAATATCTTGCATTATCACGTGACACATTTATAAGCCTACATCTTGAGTTGTCATATGGCTTCTTATCAAGTTTCCTTCTCGCCACATCATCCACTTTTCCACCACATCATTAACTCCAACTCTAATATATATCTATTTATATATTTATTAAGGCTACATCTTTTGTTTACTTTTCTTTTCTTATCAAAGTTATTTTTGTTGAGTTATACATTGATGTATTTTAAACTAATACTAATGCTCGGTTTCTTCCGCGTGCGAAGCGCGGGACAATGACTAGTAATACTAGCTCGCAATGATCTGCAATCATGCCTCTTAAGAAGCATTTTTGTCTCAATCACAAACTCACGAAAAACAATTAAATGCTTACGGATATTTAATGGACATATCTAACTGGTAATAATTAATAAACCTATAAAACATAGATGAGTCATAATGAACTCATAAAGCCTATGTGGGCCTAGTGGACACGACAAACTTGTATAACTACTAAGATCCAAAATGAACCTAAATTATTCTACCAAAGTCTATGATAGAATTGAACTACATAGCTAATGTTCAATGCATAGCTAACATGTAATACATAATTTATAATTATATGTACGTAGTTGGCAATATGCATTACATGGATAATCCGCCCCCCTTCAAGCCAACAAAATAAATGTAGCGCCTTCACTCTCCCAACATATCTTTCTTTTCAACCTATGTTACTAATACAATATACTTTGGCTTCAATTAAAAAAATACAACACACTTTTGGCCTGTTTGGTTCGTGAGATTAGCCCGGATTAGCTACACTGGACTAGTTAATCCGCTGTTTGCTTGGAGGATTAACTAGGCCAGCGGATTAGTTAAGAGGCATGGTAGTGGATTAAACAATACCACCATTTTTGGTGGGATTAGCTAATCCATTGTAAGTGAAAGAGGAGATTACCACTTTACCCCTCACATTAACACACTACCAAATCACAATTCCCTGATCTCTTCTCTCTTCATCTTCTTCCTTGCCCCTACCTCGCCTCCCTTCATTTTGTTTTTCTTCTACCTAACGCTCACCTCCCTCTTTCTCTGTTTTCTCTTCTCCTTCCTCCTCTCGCCATTAATGGCGTAAAGCAACTCTCGTTGCTATTTTTTTTAAAACTGTTTGATTGTTGTTCGTGTTGTTAATCAACTCTCCCTCTCTCTTATTTTCGATTTCACAATCCCCATACCATTTTAATACAAAATCAAATTGAAATTCGATGCTCACCTTTGATCGTTGTACCCCTAACAGTCTCGGTTTTGCTCTTTTTCGTTCTCCAGTCCAAACGAGCGAGAGAGACAAGAGACCACAGACACGAGAGAGATATGATTGAGAGAGATGAGAGTGTGAGACAATCGGGAGAGAGACAAGCAGCGGTATTCATTGGAGGAGATGAGAAATGTGTGAAATGGGGGGATTTTTGGTGTTATTTATCTAAGGGTATTTTGGTAAACGTACATGTACAACCTCATTTAATCCCAACCTTAATACTCCCAACCAAACAAGATACACAAATGGGACTAAACTATCTAAACCCATGTGTTAGTCCCATCACTAATTAATCCCATGTGTTAGGATTCACTAAAATGTGAACCAAACAGGCCATTTATCTTATTTTTAGGGAGTTACTATTAGCACCCTTATATATTATATCAGCCCCCATTTACTTTTATATTATTTACAACCCCCAATGAGTTAGTTCATGCTTTTAGCACCCCTTTAATTGTTAGTAAACTTTCTACTGTACTTTAAATTTATATTTTCCTTTTCTCTCTTTCTCTCTCTCTTTCCAAAGAAACCTCTTTTTTCATCTTTGTGATCTTTAACCTCCAACCCCTTGTTGCACATCATCTTTTTTTCCTTTAACTCAATTTAATCCATAGGCATTCCAAGATTGATTCTTAAATCATTAAAAGCTAAGATTCGACACAAATAAATGATTATAACCTTTCAAGAATATGAATCAAATCTCGACCAAATACTATAATTAAGATGTTGTATTTGAAAGTGAATTGTTGAGTTTATGAACAAAGAGATGAGAAGGGGTGTAGAGATTAGAAAGTAGAAGAGAAAATGAGATGAGTTCATGGTTTAATTTGAGTGGGATATAAAATGTAAAAATCAAGTAGAAAATGAGAAGGTGAGTGTAGTGAGTGAGATAAGAGTTGGAGGCAAGTTTAAGGTTTCATTTAGAGAGGGGTGTAGATAGTGAAAGTAAAGTTAAGGAGGAGTGTAGAGAGTGAAAAGTAAAGTTGATGATGGGTATAGATAGTGGAAAATAGAAGGGGAAAATAAATGAAATATGTTCATAATTTAGAGTGGAGTTATTTATGTAATCATCTTGCCTAAAGACGTTTTAGTTTACAAATGTAGTAAATTAAATGGGGGGCTAATACAGGGTAGTGGGGGGCTAATAGTCGCTCCCTATTTTTATATTTTTTTTAGGAAGAAACTATATGTATATATCATATTAATAATGATTTTAGTTACAAAAGCAAGCTATTGAGGACAAGATGTCCTCAATTCTTTGGCTCCACAAAAATAGCCTTAAAAAACAAAAAAATAGTGTTTTACACTTATAATCTCCATACCCACAAGATGCTCTAGTCCCTCACAAGATCAGGTAGTGTAATAGCCTTTCCCCATTTTGTGTGAACAATCCAAAAAGAAGCTAGGTTTTTAGATTGTTCCCCGCTTTGTCTTTAGACAATCTTTTGTTTCTTTCTAACCAACGTGACCAACTTATGGCAAAGAACACGATTTTCCAAAATTCTTCATCCCTACCTATAACGGCCCTAAATATTTTATTAATGAATGATGATGTGTATTACTTATTTAGACTTATATGCACAGTTAATTATTTAGTCGTCGATTTTCGAGTGAGTGTTCCTTAAAATGAGTGTGCGCGTGCGTTGGTTAGATCGATGTAACATTGAGACTTAGGTTGATTCATAACTAAAGTTCTCATTTTTATTTAAAATCTATACGCCTAAGTTATGGAATGATGCTTGCTTATCTAGCTTAAATTAAGGAAATAATGAAAATGTCTTAGTAGGTTAGATGAGAAAATAATCAAATTTATTGAGTACATAAGTGAATTAAATATATCAAATATTAAATGAAAACTAGCCTAATTGACTAATAAATTCAAAGGCCTATGGTATACTTGTGTGACGACCCCTTCTCAAATTAGGGCACCGCCCAGCATAATCCCGTCATTAAACCCTTAACCTTCACCATATAGGACTTAACAACGTATTAGTTAGCCTTTTAATACACTTACCGCATTAGCTATTTTTTTAATAAACCTTACACCATTCTTAAATTTAATATTATTTCAGAGTAAATTAATTGTTATACAATTTAACATTTATTCAGCGGAAGTCTTGTCAAATTAGCGGAAGCTATTCATATAAAACCTAAGTATGTGGAAAACCAGGAACAAAGATCACATGCATATATAATAAACGACGATAACTATGTATCAACACATGTTGGTCGAGTAACTATTTCTCAACCCGTAATATACATACCCAAGAGTATATAAAGACACATATAAAAGTCATGCAACAAAATCGAAAATCTACAAAATCAGACGTAGCACCACTCCACTAGCTCAGAGGTAGTCGCGATCTTCTCCTTGCCCGGTCTGCTACTCAGTGGATCTGCACCCACCGTCATTAAAAAAAATGGTGAGTACAGGATAGTAGAAAATAACATTGAGAGATATTTATCCACATTTCCAAATATACAATAAGAATCTAAAAGCATAATAATAGCAATAATACTGGAAATAAATATCATGCTAATATACTCTTTAGTTAGTCAATATGAAACTGACACATGGCTAAATAGTAATGATCTAAAGCCGGTCGGTCGTGAGTCCTATCACAAATGTCTTTATTCCACTATCTCAAGATGGAGCTGAGCTCTACATGTCTATTGAAGGTCGAAGCTCTACGCTTTCACAATCAATCACAAGTGTCAGTCACATGTGATGTATGCTTGTCAATATCCTCGGGTCTCATACCTCGTGTACCACATAAGCTAGTGGTGAAATCCCAACAACCCTGAAAGTCTAGTGACCCCGAGTATCGCGCACATCTCCATCATATCATGGTCTTATATACAAGGACTATTTTCATAATTTAATAAATTTCATGGTTTAGAAATCCAACAAATGTAATTGCATATATAATGCACAAAGGAAAATAGATTACAATACCATCACACACCTACCTAATAGCGTGCTATTTCATTGGACTAGATATCTTCACAATAAAGAATGACATAACACATGATTTAGAGTCAATGAAACCATTTAATAAAAAATCAATGCCATTATAGTAAACTCATAAAATGAGAAGAAATAACAAGTCATGACATGTAGAGTACAAAGGATAACTTAGTTCAAATAACAAAAAATGAATTAGCAAAAAAAGAATGAAATGTAAATAAATATATTAATCAATTTATTTACAATCCACACAATTTCCTAGCTACTACGGTCTCCCGACACCTCGAAACACGTATTCGAACCTTCGAAATCTTCCCCTAGGTTCTTGGTGTCATTTCATAAGTTTTAGAGTGTGTTTAGCCTTTATTTAGGGTGTTAGAGTTGTTTAAGATGTTTAAGTTGAAATTAGGAAATTGTTGTTTTTGTGATGTCAGAGCACCTAGCTCGATGGGTGACTGGTCTAGCGCACCAGTGACCTCATTAGCAGGTTGGTACAGGTGCTGCACTAGTTAGCTCATCTAGCGCATTATGTACAGGAAAACTCAGAATTCTGCACTTAGGATTCTGAGTTCTCTCCACACATGGACCACTCCAACATCTTGGGTTCTTTTTTCTCATCTACTGAAGACCCCAAGACACCCCATTAACACCACAAAATCAGCCATACATCATTTTTATTACAATTAATCAAATTAAACTAATTTACTAGTGTATGTAGAATTACCTAGTTGATGAACACCTATAGCTTGATCTACCACTTCTTAAACCCACAAGAATTCCTCCATAGTTGCTGATCTTCTTCTTTGGTTCTTCTTCTCTTGCAACTTTTCTTAAATCCTAAGTTTTGAAATGAGAATGAAATTGTTGCATGAGTTGATCAATTCAATCTTATATGAATAGATAAGATTGATTATTAGTCATTGATCTTATATACATATGTATCTCAAGACTAATCAATAGCCTACATCTTGACATATTTCCACTAACTTTCTCTAATTAACACCAATTGAAAACTCAATTTGTATCTTGATGTGTCAACATGTATCTCGAGAATTATCAATGACTAATTAATGTTTTAACTTGCTAACTTAGGTCACATCTAATATAAAATCAACTATAGCCACATTAATACTACTATTTAGGCCACATTAAATTCAAACTAACTTACTTCATCACTCTCTACTCCGGTCCCATTCCGGCACGCATCTCAAGCCGCGTCCTTGCTCACGTCTCAACACCTAAATGCAAATATGAGTGACTTAATAACCTACACATATACAACACAAGAGGCAAACATCACAACAAATTTAACATATACCTCAGCCACATCGCCTCGGTCTGTGCACGTATCTCGATGTTGGTCCCACGTCTCGGATCTATAATCCTTATTAAGGAATTAAACTAGGATTAGGAATTAAGGTCGTGACAGCTTGGTAAATATATTGAAAATAAGGTCACTTAATCTCTATAAATGTCTTGGTTGCATGAAAAATACATGGATGAACTAAGGGCAAAATTGTCATTTTATGCTTTGTAGGACACGTGGCATATGTAGAAAAGAGATGGAGAGCTTTGATTTAGACTTAATTAAGCTAGGTTAGCTTAATTAATCTATCACTAACGAATTTCAAATAAATGTATAAAGGGGTAGATGTCATTAGGGACTTAACTCAAATTCATTTCTAAGAGCTATAAAGAGGAAATTAGAAGGAATCCCACCATTAATGGAGTTGGAGAAAGCTTGAAGTCAACAAGGAGTTAAAAATTTATATGGCCTCAAGGCATGTTCTGAATCTTCTCCTTGATACTTTCTCCTATTTGAATTCTTATCCATGCTTTTGATTCCTATTAATTTGTTTGTATTTTTATGATGATCTTATTCATGCAAGCTATTTTTTCTTCATACTACATTTCCTTAATCTTGCTTGCATCCCTTTAATTAATCAACAACACACTCATATGTATATTGATCAATTAAATTAATGTATGGCTTCCTTGAGTGTTTAAGATTGATCTAAATTAATGGGCACAACTCATTGTTGGGTTGGCCTAAATGTATTGGAACCTTGATATGAATATAGCTAAGAAGAATGAAAATAATAATTATAATAATAATGTGCATTAATAAAAGAAATGGTGCATAGATGGATGACATATTCATTAGCGAAGATTAAATTATTTGAGAATTGGGAATTTGAGTACAAGACTGAGTTAATTAATAACTTAGGTATTAATTAGGAATACTTAAGTACCTAAGTCAAATTAATGAAGAGAGCTAATTCTATTTATCTAATATGCCTAAGTTGTGAAATATAGACAATTAAGCCTAAAGACAAATGAATTAATTTACTTGCGTAAATTAATGACTTTTAATAAGTTAATAGAATAATTACACTTGAATCATTTAAATAAATTAGAGGGCTTGAATTTAATTGAAATAAAAAGCTTAAGTTGATTTTAATACAAAAATGGATTTATAAGCTAGTTTGATGTGCCTAAGTAAGCTAATCAAAGAATTTACTATTGTACCTAAGTAAAAGTGGATTTTTATGTGACCAAAGATTAATCTAGTGTTATAATAATAATAATAATAATAATAATAATAATAATAATAATAATAATAATAATAATAATAATAATAATAATAATAATAATAATAATAATAATAATAAATGTTAAGATTCCTAAAATAAGTTTGTAGAGATCTATTGATGCATTAAGTGGTTATATATATTTATATATCATACATACACACACACACACACACACACATATATATATATATATATATATATATATATATAAGACATTAAATGTATTTGTATAACCTTGCCTACACATATATATAATATAAGAATAATAATGTAAAGCAAATTATACTATGGACTGAATTATACTTAATAGAGGATTAGTTAGACAAACTAACTCTAACACGATATAAATTGATCAAAATGATTACCAGGGACTTAAGATACTAGATTGAGTGTCGGGATTGGTTTGGGGAGCGTGTTGGAGCTGCGAGAGTGCGTGTATTAGTGTGATCCGAGGTAAGTAAAACCAGATAGGGGATATTTAGTAATTAATTATCTATTATGCTTCTTGTTATTCATCATGTTTATTCCTTGGATTTCCATTCCTTATTTTGAGTGTCTAAGACTTAAGTGTGTCATGAAGGTACTCTGGGTTTGGTGCTAGATGGACAAACGCGACCTTACCCCGAGTACTGGATTGTAGGTCGTAGACGTGGGTGAGGTATTCGGGGCATCGTTGATGCCTCCACGCTACATTGAACTGAATTGTCGACTTGTAGAGTCGCGATTCTAGAAAGTCGAGTAGTGGCACCCGTTCTCGATAGATTTGGACCACTTAGTTGTCTTCCCTTGTTTCCTAGATACTCTTTATTATTGCTATTACTTTTCAGTTTATTTATCATGCACTTTAATTTACTTATCTATCTCTTAAATTCCCGCATGATATCTAGACTACTTTTATTTATTCATGAAATATTATATACATCCTACTGGCTTTTTACTTACTGGACTCGTCATTCTCATGCCGATGACTTGAGTGCAGATCTACTGACGAGTAAAAGCAAGGCGCCGGTGATTGGTGACTTTATATGAGGACTCTCAGAACAGCTCCTCCTCTTGTTCACTTGTAGGTTTCTGACACTTTTAGTCTTTTGTATTATGTATGTACATTGTTTTGATAACACTTGGAATATTTTGGGGTTGAGAGATCCAGACTCATGTATTATCACACTTACTTACTAGTTTGTCCCTAGATATGCATGTCTATTTATATATTTGCAGGGTTTCTCAAGTTTGTTTCAACAATTCGTAAGTCATTTGTACATGCATATTAAAATATTCTTTATTTTTGTTGTTTATTTGAAATTAAAGTTTATCAATGAAACATTTTTGGCGGCAGGCTCCATCATCTATACAAGATACGACACTTCAAATGTTGTCATACGGCCCTAGTCGACTTTGCACCATATATCACGCGTATCTTGTTAATGGCTACAAATCTCAGACCGTGTCGCATCGCTTAAACAAAGATATATGTAATAGCGGGGAGTGCGTTAGGGGCACGAATTACGCACAATGTGACAATGACTTACATGCAATTAGAAGAAGTGATTGAAATCGAATACGGTGGATTCTTACGTATTGTGTTGTTCAAGTGTCAATGGTTCGATCCCACGATCAATGTCGGGACAAGAGTTCACCGATCCTTAAAAATCGTCGATGTACATCAAAATCTGCGATTAAACAAGTACGAGCCTTTCATACTAGCCATGCAAGCTAGTTAGGTGTACTTTCTTTCATACCCAAGTGTAAGATGCAGAACAATTGACAAGCTACGTGTAGACTTCAACCGAAATTCATCGATGAACAAAAACTAGTCAAAAACGTTAACAGTGCACCTATAGAACAATACGCTTTTCACGAGCAGCTACCTGAGCACGATACTGAGGTTGATATTGGCAACAATGTTTCAACTTTGCTAGATGATCCTAGTGGCGCACACGTGTTAGACGTCGATGAAGAAGACGAAGAAAGTGATAACTCCGAGTTTTCATCGAATGATGAGGACGACGACGACGAACCATGATACTATCTTGTTCAGTTGGTAAATGATGCAATTATATTTTTTTTACTTGTTACGTAATATTTCAAATGTTGGAGGTCCATGCGTATCTAACTTAGACTTTATTTTTTTTATAAAGTTATGTCGTCAAGCAGAAGTTACGACCCATTTTCTGATGAGGGATTCGATGGACGATCTGGTAGTCGATCCAGCGCTACTAGAGATTGACTATAGTGGCCCATTTTCCAAATGAACCGCCACGGGGGCTAATGCGGGGCCACAACCTGGCCTACCAGCGCTAGCTGTGTCCCACATTCAATCTCATCCACCATTTAGTCATTATTAACCTCAATGAATAACAATTTATTGTTTAAATTGGTAATGAACTCAAGTCATCTGTTTTACTATCGTTTTAATCCCTAATAAACAACAGAGAAAGTTTTTTATCATGACAAACTAAAATATGAAACATCGAAGTCATGCATTTAACTCTGATACCTAGTGTGGAAAACCCATAAGTTAACATAGATTAAAAAATACACCTCAACGATCTCAAAATATCAAAAATATAGGGTCCTGAAGTGTCTTACAAACCCAAATCCCCAGAATAAAACAAAATATGTATAATACAAACGTACAAGCCTGACTCAATATCTCTATATCACTGGTACTCTACAAGCTTTCCCTTGCTACGGCTCATACTCAGATCTGCACTCAAGCCATCACATAAAGGCAGATGAAGAGTCTAGAGTGAGTATTCCCAAGGAAATTAAATGAGCAATACTGAAAGTAAATAATGAAATTTAAATAAAACTATTAAATAAACAAGCAGAAATAAATATAGGCAACTGTGATGATCGCATGGATAAGTAATAGTGCAAGCTCAAAGTATGTTCCTAGAGCCTAGGGTCAAACTAGAGCCATACTACGGACTCCCCACAGAATACTGTCGGCGAGTACCACTCAAGCAAGGCCAATATCTGGATTCGCTAGGTGGTCGGCGTAGAACCTACGACGCACCTACACATGCCCCAACGCGACTCTCGAGTCAAACTATTAATCGAGATCCCTGACGCAAATGTTATGGCCTATTGGACATACACACAGAAATGGCAAGGAGGGAGAGCCTCAACGTCCGTCCATTTAAACCAAAACCAAGAATATAATGTTAAAAGACATAATATGAATTCAAAAGCTAAACTAAATACTGCTCAAGAAATTTTAGTTGTGGTACTACACACCTTAAACCGCACTTCGTGTCCCGATAAATAACCCCCGGTCCAGCTCCGCCGAATTCCCAATATCCAAATTACTGCCCGAAATGACCTATTTCCATTTATAATTGATTTTAGTCACTTGGAGGTATTTTATGTTACTTAGCAAAAATAGTCTAAATTCTGCAAGATCTAAAGGGCTGGGTCTTCTGATTAGCGCACTAGATTTCTGGGCAGTTAGACATTCTTCATCAGGAAGAACATTAGCGCGCTATATTTTCTACCTAGCGCGCTAATCGTCATCTAGCGCGCTAGGTAACCTCATTAATGCGCTAATGACCTTCTGGACAACAGTTTGGTTGAAAGTTTTGGTTTTTAAACATCACCACCAACAACAACAACAACAACTACAACAACATATATTACTTAACTTCATGCACTTAAAATCCACCAAAATAACCACTTAACAATCCATATTGGATTCACTTAAACACCTCAAAAACTTGTACTAAAAGATAAAGAAAGTTGAGGTGATTGTGAATCTCACATTGCTTTGATGAAACAACCACTCCAAGCTCCTCAATTGATCAAATTTGAAGCTCCAAACCCTTGCTTCTTCTTCTCTATTTTCGGATGTAAAGATAAGAAGAGAGAAAAAGTGGTGGAAACTAAAGTCAAATTGACTTTTATAGACTTACAAGCATGTCTCCTCGCTTATCCCAAGGAAATCTAATGAGCACCATTTGCTCCATTTTACAACCCCTAATGACTCTGAAAATGACATCGATGGCACGCTTTCCCTTGTTCTTAACCCAAAAAGTCATCTTTCGGGTGTTTCGACGCCCGATTTCGCGTCCCGAAACGCGACATGCGCGTACTACCCTGACCCTAACCACCAAATATGCATTACATATTATTATTATTTAACTCAATTTATTCATTTCTTGTGTGTATTAATTCACACGGCCTAGTATTAGTCTTTTAGCCTACCCGGTACCCGCGTTGACTCATATATCGAGGCGAATACTTAACACACAGTCTCTGTAACGACCTTAAAATATAAATCGTGCCACATGTCATTTCAAGGTCGTACATGGGACTCACTTGTTGTGACGTATGTCCAAACCTCGGGAGTCGACACCGAGGTATGCTATTTTTTCATGCTTGTATACGTCCAGTGACTATTACGTCAAACACAGATGCTATGTACACGTCCAAGATGTGGCGGAGTATGCAGGAGCAGGATGGTACGCACCTACAGTTTAATACAGCTTTTCATCCTCAGACTGACGGACAGACTGAGAGATTGATCCAGGTTCTCGAGGACATGTTGCAGGCTTATGTTTTGGAGTTTGGCGGATCATGGGAAGAGTATCTTCAGTTGTGTAAGTTTGCCTACAATAACAGTTACTAAGCCAGGATTGGTATGACACCGTTTGAGGCACTCTATGGTAGACCGTGCAGATCTCCATTTTGTTGGGCAGAGCCTAAGAATGTGGCAGTGATTGGGCTTGAGATTGTAGTGGATCACACAGAGAAGATACGACTGATCAGATTGAGGCCAAAGGGTGCGCATGAGAGGCAGAAAAAGTATTATGACATGTATCATGGCAAGTTAGAGTATGATGTCAGAAACTATGTATATCTGAAAGTTTCTCCGATGAAGGGTCACAAGAGGTTTGGGATTAAAGGAAAGTTTGCGCCAAGGTTCATTGGTCCATTCAGAGTGAAGAAACGAATAGGCAAGGTTGCGTACGAGCTGGAGTTTCCACCTAAGTTATTTGGGATTCATCCCGTATTTCATGTTTCTATGCTTCGATTGGATAGGTCGAAAGAGGGCCGACAACCAACAGTGGATTTGAGCTAGATAGACTTGAGGGAGGACATTACTTATGACGAGCAGCCTATTCAGATTCTAGACCGAAAGGTGAAGATTTTTAGAAACAAGGAGATCCCATCAATCATTGTCAAATGGCAACATCACGGTGATGAGAAGCTAACGTGGGAGCTCGAGTCATATATGCGCGAATATTTTCCCTATATCGTCTGTGTAACGACCCGAAAATTTGACTTGTGCCACATGTCAAGTCAAGGTCGTTTGTGGGACCCACTCGTCGAAATACGTATGTCCGAATCCAATTTGAGATGAAAATGCTAATTATGCGAGAAAATTTGGTGAGTCGAAACACGAACAAGGACGCGCCTCGAGTCGCGTGCCGACGTGAGTCCGAAATAGTGGCTCTAGAGGGTTTAAAATGTACATTGGATATGCCTTGTGATGCGTGTAGCGAGAGTATTGAGATTTTGAAATGAGGCGAGTTGGTGCCTCGAGATGCGCGCTGCTTGGTTGTTGAGTTGCATCGAGATTCGTGTTGCACGAATCTCGAGGACACTTTTGATTTGAAATAAAAAAAAGAAAATAAAAAGAAAATGTATATATATAATATATATATGTATATAAAAAAGGAAAAAAAGGATAAGATCAAAAGAGAGAGATCGTGAGGTGAGGAGAGAAGCAGAGAGAGAGAGACGCGACGGTGGGGAAGAGGCCAGCGGCGGAGCTCCCCGGCGGCAGCGCCGGAGCTCGCGGAGGCGGCCGGCAGCGCACGGCAGTGCTCGGCGAGCGGTGGCGAGAGCACGGCAGCGCGGGCAGCAGTGGCGTCCCAACAGCTGCGCGACGGTGAAGCGAAGCTTGGCAGCTCGGCGACGCTCCAGCGGCAACGGCGAGGAGAAAGGCAGCTGCGGCACATCAGCTCCGGCTAGATCGGCGCGATCGCGGTGGTGGTCCACGCGGAGGCCGCGGGAGGTGACGCAGTGGCGAACCAGCAGCGCAGCTGAGATGGCGGCCGGTACGGACGGCGGTTCCAGCGCCGGAGCTCCAGGTGGCGGCTCGTAGCGACGGCTGGTGGGGACGATCGGCTCCAGATCTGGCGGCGGCAGCACCAGCAGCAGCAGCGGTGTGGCGGCTCGCGGACGAGCGGATCAGCCGCGGATGCGGAGTGCTCCAGCAGCAGCGCCGGCGGAGCAGCGGCGGCGCCGCCGGCGGGGCTGCGGCGCCGACGGCGCGGTGGCGCGTTGTCGACCGGTCGGATGCGCGATTTCGACGAAATCGCGACGACGCGAAGGAGGTGAGATTTATTTCACCAAATTTTGTAGTGATGTGAATGATTTTAATAAATGAGGCTTAAAATGTCTAAATGGACACCAGGGACTTAGGAGTCGGGTGTCGGGTGTGCAAATCGATACGCGAGCAACGTTTTGAGGTTCGCGATTTCTCGAGGTAAGTAAACCAGTTAGGAACTTATACATTATTTCATGTTTATCCATTGGCTGTTGTTGTTTACTGATTTATGATATCTTTATTGTTGTTCACTGCTTTGTGATTATAGCTATCGTTGAAATGGTTGTCGATTGAGTGAGTTCATTGGCAAGCGAGTCATAGTTACTATTTATCTGCGATATGAGAGGGTTAGGGCTGGAAGGCAGGGATCTCGTCCTAAACCCGAGGTTTTTCCTGGTCGTCCGTCGAATTATCCGGGTCCATGGATGTTTCATAATCATACGGGCTAGGGCTGGGAGGCAGGTGTCTCGTCCTAGATCCGGGTCTATGTGTGTCTCATAGTCGCAAGGGTTAGGGTTGGGAGGCATGGTGCTCGCCCTAAACCCGAGTCTGCTGGGCTTTTACCGCGAGTCAACGACTTTTTGGTCGGGACTCCTTGTTATTTGGCATCACTCATCGATGGATTGGTTACAGTCTTTTATATTCATGCGTTTCTTGATTCCTTTCGTTCTATTTGCATGAATTCGACTGCTTTGGATATCGTGAACTGTTGTTTTGGATATTGTGAAATGTTGTGTATATGTCCTACTGGATTTACTTACCTGGGCTCGTCATTTTTATTTTGACTGAGTGCAGAGCCGCAGACGCGTAGCGAGGGAAGGCTTCATAGCTAGGTGAATATTTTGTATTTACTCTCATCTGATGATATTTACTGGGTTCCACAATTAGGTTGCCTAACTCCTTGATTTGTTTGTTGAGTTATTGAATATGTTAGTTGCTTCCGCTAAAATTGTAAATCTCGAAAAATATTAATGGCTCAACTGTAAAATGTTAAATGTACTGATAATGATGGATTTGAAGGCTGACTAGGCTCTCGTTGACCTTGCGAGACTGGCTCGAGGGTCCACGTGGGCTTAGGCCGGGCGGGGCTCAATTTGTGGAAAATTGGGGCCGTCACAGTCTGTGTTTTTGTAAGTTGTACATTGCTTCAATTTCGAGGACGAAATTCTAATTAGTTGGGAAGACTGTAACGACCCTAAAATAGAACTCATGCCACATGTCATTTCAGGGTCGTACGTGGGACCCACTTGTCGTGATACATATGTCCAAACCTCGGGAGTCGACACCGATGTATGTTATTTTTTTTATGCTTATATTATGTATTATATATTATACATGATTGAACAATTTAAACTAATCAATTTCGGAAATGTGCAGGTAAGGTATACGCGGGCATATCGGTGTCGAGGCAAAGAGAGACATACCTCGAGTTGCGTATCGACGTAGGACCGATGTAGTGGCTTATGGGGTAAGTTTTACGTGAGCTAATTAAGGTTTAATACTAGCTTTAATGTGGTCAAGTTTAATGTGAAAATAGGTGGGCCTAAGTTAGTAAATAAATGAATTGGCCACATGATGTGCATCGAGACATGTGTTGAGCCATCTAGAGATTGGATGAGTCAACTTGTAGAGTCACTCACGCATGACTTAATAAATGATTGAATGAAAGTGGACCACAAGATATATCTCGAGATACGTGTGCACACAAGATCAATGGCTATGGTTTAAACCTATCCAATACATATAAGTCAACATTTTGATTTCCATTTCCACACCAAAATCGTTGGCAAGAAAAGAGAGAAAGAGAGGAGTCATTGGAGAGAGTTTTGGTGAAGTGAAAGTGAGCAATTCTTTGATGGTGTGTTGAAGAAGAAGATCAAAACATCAAGCTAGATTTTTCCATCAACATAGCTTAGTCATATACTTGAATTTGATGTTGTTGATTTATGTCATGTTGGGATATGATTTTGAGGGACTAAAGGTTGGATTTTTGTCGAATTTATACATTGGTTTTGATGTTTATATATCAAATTAGGTCCTTTAGAATTAGCTTGAGATTTCGAAATGGTTTCGCAGGTTAATTGTAGTCAAAATGGTTGCATAAAAACTAGTTTTGTAGAACTAGTACTGTGCAGTCATGTTTTTAGGCTACTTTGAGGTAATAATTCAGGCAATCAAACGAAGGTTTTTGAGCGAATTGTTTTACGGATTTTTATGTTTATATATCAAACTTAATCCATGTAAATCAGATTTTGATTTGGAGAAGGTTTGATAGTGTTTTAAAGGCCGAAAAGGAGGCTAAAAATCAAGACTGTACTGTCATTTGCTTAACTGTTTTGAGTAGGCATGTTGATGAATTGATTTGAGACATCAAATGAGGTCCGATTGACTTGCGAATAGGTTCATTTGAATCTTAATATTACCTAATTTGATTATCAATAAAGAATGTGGCAATTGGAGTTTGTTCGATCAATGAAAAACAATGTAGAACATAGCATGTTGATATGGTCCAAAACTGTCCACATATAATAGTTGCAACTTAGCAAGTTTGAGGAATGATTTAAATGGGTATTTGTCATCCAAAATAACTAAGGTTGGACTTTTTGAAATCTTTTTATATCCTACTTTGGGTGACACTTAAACTCGGACCTTTGTACAACTTTTAAATTGGTGAAAAATAGTTGTGAAAACGGCCAAAAGTAATGAACTAAATTAATTAGTTAATGAAATGAATTGATGATCAAATGGGGGTGAATGAAATTGTTAGTGATAGAATGAGTAAAATTGAGACTCTAATTGAGAGATCAAAACATGGAAATGAGCTCTAAAAAGAGGTGTTAGAGTTATTGAGTGGTTTGAACTTCGTTATGAGATTGAAAATGAGTTTTAATCTCATTGTAAGTTGTAATATGAATTTTTAGCATTCAAGTGGAGTTGTAACTCTTAAAAATGTGAATTCGTGATTTAATAGGACTTGTTGAAGTACGTGAAAGCCCGGGGAACATTGTGTAAGGCTTCGTAACCAACGTTGGGTTGGTTTGGTTGTAAGTAAATCAGCTAGGAAATGCGCAGTTATCTTATTTTAAGCTATTGAATATTGTTGTTAATTGCTTTGTTCTCTATCCTTGGAATTCCATTCTAATTGAGTTGTCCGAAGGCAAGTGAGTCAATGGTGATCCTTGGAAGGAGTGGCTGGCTGAGGTAACATACCAGAGTCATGACCTCGGGATGTACTGCACTGGTTACTGATTTTGACGGGGTGTGAGTTCTTAGCGTGGTTGTTCCAGGAAGTCTCACTATCTCGTGGGTTTAGGGCTTGTGAGTGTGCCAAGTCCTAGAACCCGAGTCTTGATGTTTTGCCAAGACTCAACGACCTATTGGTCGAGACTACTTGCGCCTCTCTGTTTGCATTCCTGGATAATCATGTATCGATTGCATGTGATTTATTTACAGTCTTTTATTTATTCATGCGTCTTTATATCTTTCTTTCTATCTGCATGAATATAGACTGCTATATTTATTTTGAAATGTTGTTTAGTATCCTACTGGCGTTACTTACCGGGCTCGTTATTCTTGTGATTAATTGAGTGCAGATCCGCAATCGAGTAAGGGAAAAGGGCCAGTGCTAGGAGATTTATTGTGAGGACTTTTGAGCGGCTTTCCCTCTCACATTTTTGTGTAGGTTTTGTATTATTTATGTATATTGTTTTGACACATGAAATATATGGGTTTTGCGAGATATTTACATGGAGTATATACGGGGTTTCCATACTTTAGGCTGTCCTAACTGATTTGTGTAGAGTTGTTTAGATTTTGTTTAAGTTGAACTCGCTTCCGCATAAACTTTGAATAAGTCACAAAAAATGTAAAAAAATTGCTGCCTTGGAATGATAAATGGTTAGGAAGGCTGACTAGGCTTGCGTTGACGTCGCTAGGATTGACTCACGGTTCACGTAAGTCTAGGCCGGGCGAGGCCCAGTTTAGGTTGTGGAACTGGGGGCCGTCACAGTCTCGCACGTCAAACTTAATATAAATACAAACATTACGATGTCGTTTAATCTATTTCAACGTAAACATCGCAATTTAGACAAATCAGCACGCAATATAACTATTTATCTAGCTTCAGGCGCGCACTCTCCTAGCTGCGGGTCCCGCGAGCGTCTGGGCTGTCAGCCACGTCTGCAACCACGTCATTAATAACGGTGAATTAAATTCGGGTCGTTACATCGAAGATCGGGTGGATCACACCGACGTTCTTATGATGATGCTACTCCACATGCACAAGCTAGTCAGGGTCATCAAAGTCTGCATCCATACCCATACCACCATTCTCAGCAGATCACATTTCATTCGTACCCATACTACCCTTCTCAGCAAACCTCATTTCTCCATCAGACGCCTCCCACACATTATGCACATCCCTCTCCATCTTTCATGTCTTTGTCATTAGTTTTTGGTGATGATCTCACTTCTATGCAGATGTATTCCACTTTACTTTCCTCCCTACCCACTCCACCCGTTGATGGTCGTGGTACGTTCAGGCCAGGTGCCGGGCCTACTTTTTCATCAGGGGGATCAGCATATCCCTCACATATTCGTGATCGTACACACGACCACCGTACATCCCCACCACCACTCAATCCTAATTTGCATGCCACGCCCTCTCCGAGTCAGCCGGTAGAGCAGTCGCCGAGTCCTTTGGCACATCGTTCGAGTGACTCGTCCATAGGTACGACCCCACGTAGATGACGACGAAATAGTACTACTAGCAAACCCTCGAGGCGGATATTATTGGTCATGAAAGATGACAGATAGTAAGTATATGTACGAAGCTTTACGTTTACTTATTTCTTATAAACTTGGTCTAACGCCTAGTTTTCAATTTAGTGGACGAGAATCACACCCGTTTGACTGTGCTGCCCGGGAGATGACTAGGGCATACAAACACTCCCAATACAAGGACGGTTATTCTTGAGAGCATGTTCCGCAGCACATGCAAGATATTTACTGGAATCAATGGAAGGTAAAGTTGTTTAAGTTAAGGTTGTTTTATTTACATAGGATTTACAAACAATAATTGAAAATTATTTATAGATAAACTTAAAATTGTGTTATTTTTTGCCTATAGTTGTCATCGACTGGGAGCCATCGGATGACGCGGCTATTAGAGAGGCGTACGATATGCAGATTGCCACTCGGTACGCTAATTTTATTAGCAATATGTGCTCGAAAGATAAGAAGCATGCACATTTATCTACTGAGATCTTCGACCACTATAAGAAGATGCGGTACACCCCTGATTTTAAGAAGAAGTTAGAGCGAGCAAGTAAGAATCGGAGAACTGAGACAGGGGACCGGTACAGGGATTGCAGGCATACTGGTGGCTCAATATCCATTTATCAACACACAGAGAGGCTGGTAAGTTATGTTATAATAAGTTTATATATATAATATACATGGATTAGTCTCAAACTTAATCCTCTTTAAATATATATTTTGTAAAGGAGAAGTTAAGGTCGATCTCCGATTGCTTTTGGAGTTATGTCTATACTTCCATACGAAAGATCATGACGCGTAACTTTCCTCGATTCGAGAATAGAGAAGATCGTCGTAAGTAAATAGTTTTCTTTTTAAATTTTGTTTAGTTAATTAATGATAGGTATTAATGACTTGTAAATGTTTTAATTCTTAATTTAGACGGCGATCCGCGCGCAGTGGATTGAAGTGATATGATCACGACGACACCTCGATAGATGAGACCGAGCTATATTTGTCCGTCATTGAGCGCGACGACAAAAGACGAACATATGTACTAGGGTGGACACCGTCGGGTCGCGGCGCAGACATGCTACAGCTGGAGGAGCTAGAGGAAGAGCTGGAGGTGGAGATGGGCTGGATCTTCTCGGCCTATTTCTTCTCCTAATGAGTCTGTCAAGCTTTTGCGGAGGGACTTCCAAGAGATGCAGACACACATTCTTCGGGTTATGCAGGATCACACTCTAACCCAAGATCAGTTGCGAGAGATCCAAGGCCAGTTGCATCGCATGGAGCAGGCTCTAATGGACTGGCTTGGGAATTCATTCGCGACAGCGCCTCCGAGAGATGTTCCAGCAGATGACTCAGAGACCAACGACGATCTCGACGATTGAGTTGACTTCCTTGTATATTTAGCCTTAGGTTGTTCATATCTTGTTTTGTACATTTTCATACTAGTAATTAACTTTTTTTGTTGTATTTAATTCATTTTGGTTGATGGACTTCGGTTATTAACTTTAATTTCTTTTAATTTTCCTGTTCTTATAGTTATTCCGAATAAATTATATAGTATAGATTAAAATATTTTATTTTAATAATAATTTTTAATAAAGTTTTATTAAGAATTTTTAAATTTAAATATTATTTATAAATAATATTATTTTGAAACATTTCATTTAAAATTTAGTTTTAATTGAATTAAAAAAATTTAATAAAATTTTTAAATATTATATATTATATTTTTTGCATTTATATAAAAAATATATAATAGTTAAATATTTTAAATATTTAAGTTTCATTTCATTTAAAATTTAATAATTTTTAATAAAGTTTTTTAATATTTAATATTTATAAATTAATTATATTTTAAATTTTAAATTTTATATTATATATAATAGTTTTTGCATTTTATAAATATTAAATATTTTTAAATATTATATATTATATATTATATATTATATAAATTATATATAATATCAAACTTTCTAAAAAAATTCCCTAATTTAACGAGCCACGTGGACAATTGGCGACGGGGTTTTAGCGACGGCTCCCGTCGCTAATTGTCCACGTGGCATGGTCAAACGAGTTTCAACCAAAATCACGTGGCACATTTGCGACGGGGTGTGGCGACGGGATTAGCAACGGGAACCCGTCGCCAAACCTGACACAACGTCGCTAAAAAAATTAGCGACGATTAGGTTAGCGACGGGGTTTCCCTTCGCTAATCACGTCGCTAACAAGGGATAGCAACGGGAAACACTGGATTAGCGACGAGTTAACCCGTCACTAATCTAGTATCCTTTTGTAGTGTGCGTTGCTACATTTTTTGACTTTCTATTGAGTCGGGTTCTCTAACCGAGGCATTTGTTAGCCGTCCTTGAACACCAAAGGTACTATTTGAATCACTACAACCACCCTTCCTCATTTTTACATCAATTAGATCGATCTATATACCCCTACTTTTCAATAAGTTTTTGTATTTCTTATATTAGACAAAATCATAGATACGGACACTAGATCTTTTAGACAAAATAGAAATAGAAAATGAAAACAAATACAAAGGGGATAAAAAATTCGTTTAGGAACATGGAACATAGGAACACTTACGGGGAAGTCAATATAACTAGTAGATACCATGATTAGAAATGGAGTCAATATTGCTTGCCTCCAAGTGACAAAATGGGTAGGAGAAAAGAGTAGAGAAATAGGAAGCACATGGTTTAAATTGTGGTACACTGGTATAGATAGAAAATGCAATGGAGTAGGAATTGTGGTGGATAATGATTATAAGGATAAGGTCGTAGAGGTTAAAAGAATGGGGGATAGATTGATTGTAGTTAAATTAATTATTGGAGACGAAAAATTAACATACTTAGCGCCTATGCACCACAAGTAGGATTAAGCGAGAGCATCAAACGCAAGTTTTGGGATGATATGGATGGATTTATGCAAAGCATATCATTAGATGAAAATGTTTTTATTGGAGAAGATTTAAATGGACATGTCGGGGCAAGTAACGATGGGTTTGAGATAGTTCATGGAGGTTTTGGTTACGGTAATAGAAATGAAGAAGAAGAATCAATCTTAGAATTTGCTTCAGCATACGATCTTGTCTTAGCAAATACTAGTTTTAGGAAGAGGGAGTCGCATATAATTACTTTTAGTAGTGGTCATAACAAGAGTTAAATAGATTTTCTTTTAACAAGAAAAATAGATAGAAAAATATGTAGAGACTGCAAAGTAATACCTGGTGAAGCACTTACTACCAAACATAAGTTAGTAGTACTTGATATTAAGCTAGCACGACGACATAATATGAATAAAAGAGTTAGCGACCCTAGAATAAAGTGGTGGAACCTAAAACATAGTAAACAAATAGATTTTAGAGAAAAACTACTAAAGGAAAATGTTTGAAATCTTGACTTAGATGCTAATACAATGTGGTTAGATATGAGTAGTTGCATAAGGAGAGTGGGATCAAACGTATTAGGTATATCTAAAGGCTTGGGACCACCAAAGAAGGAAACATGGTGGTGAAACGAGGATGTCCAACGAGCAATTCAGACTAAAAAAGAGATGTATAGGAAAATACCTAAGTGTCAAGATGAAGATGTGTACAATCAATATAGAGAAGCTAGAAAACAAGCTAAAAAAGTAGTTAGTCAAGCTAAAACAAATTTCATGGAAGATCTATATATAAGGTTAGGTAATAGAGAATGCGAAATATATATATATATATAGGCTAGCCAAATTAAGAGATAAAAAGAAACAAGACCTAAGTCATGTAAGATATATTTAGGACGAAAATCAAAATGTTTTAACGCGCGATGATGATATTAAGGAGAGATGGAGAAGTTACTTCGATAGTTTATTTAATGATGGCCAAGTTGATACGATGAAAACTCACACCAAGAAAGAAATGTAAACTATACACGCATTATTAGAATTGTAGAAGTTAAAGAGGCATTGAAAAGAATGAAAATAGGGAAAGCATGTGGCCCATATGAAATACCCATAGAGGTTTGGAAATGTTTAGGAGAAATTGGATTGACTTGGTTAACAAAACTTTTCAATAAAATTTTAAAATCAAAACGGATGCCAATGGATTGGAGAATAAGCACGCTTGCGTCAATCTTCAAAAACAAATGAGACATTCAAAGTTGCTCAAACTACCGGGGAATTAAACTTATGAGTCACACTATGAAACTTTAGGAGATGATAATTGACAATAGGCTAAGGAGAGAAACAACAATATCAGAGAACCAATTTGGTTTCATGCCTGGGAGGTCAACTATGGAGGCGGTTTTCCTTGTAAGACGATTGTTAGAAAAATATAGAGAAAAGAAAAAATATCTTCATATGGTATTCGTAGATTTAGAAAAAGCATATGATAAGGTCCCTAGAAATGTTCTTTGGTGGGTTCTATAAAGAAAAAGAGTGCATGCTAGATACATAGACACTATTAAGGATATGTATGATGGAGTAGTAACGAGTATAAAGACATTTGTAGGAGCTACAAAAGAATTCTCAATTACGATAGGACTACATCGAGGATCGGCTTTAAGCTCATATCTATTTACTTTAGTTATTGATGAACTAACTAGACATATTCAAGAGGATATATCATGGTGTATGCTATTTGCAGATGATATTGTCTTAGTGGATTAAACTAAAGATGGAGTGAATAGGAAATTAGAACTCTGGAGGAATACATTAGAATCTAAAGGCTTTAAGTTGAGTAGGAAGAAAACCGAATACATGCACTGTGAGTTTAGAAACACTAGACATCGAGATGACGGAGTGGTAAAATTAGGGGAAGTAGAAGTTCTTAAGGTAAACCACTTTAGATACCTATGATCAATCATACAAAATGATGGTAACATTTAGAATAATGTTACACATAGAATTCAAGCTGGATGGAAGAAATGGCGGAGTGCAACAGGTGTGATTTGTGATCGAAATGTTCATACGAAGTTAAAAGAAAATTTTTATAGGACCGCAATTAGGCCAGCTATGCTCTATGGAAGTGAATGTTGGGCGGTAAAGCAACAACAATTACATGAAATGAACGTAGCAGAAATGAGGATGATTAGGTGGATGTGTGGTAAAACTCGTAAAGATAGAATAAGAAATATAGAAATTCAAAGACAAGTATGAGTATCACCAATTGATACAAAGATTAGGGAATGGCGGTTGCGGTGGTTTGGTCACCTGCAAAGACGACCTCCAAATGCCCCAACTAGAAAACTTGACTCAATAGAAACTGTAGAAATTCGACGAGGTAGGGGCAGAGCAAAGTTAACATGGGATGCATTAATTATAAGAGATTTGAATGGTTTGAAAAGCTCACCATCAATTGCACTTAATCGAGCACAATGGAAAAGTTTGATTCATGTAGCCGACCCCAGTTAATTTGGGACTGAGGCTATGTTGTTGTTGTATTTCTTATATTATTTTTACCACACATTTACTCAAGCATTCTTATTTTCACGACATTTATTTTATGTAAAGGGTCAAAACAAAGGGCGGATGACACGACGATGATGACAACAACAACAGTCGACTACACGAATCAAACTTTTTTTTTGTGCTTGATTTAATGCAATTAATGGTGTGCTTTTTAAATCTTTTAAATCATTCCTAATCAATGTATCTCGAATTAGCTTCTGTCTTACCGTGCGTTGCTACATTTTTTGATTTTCTATTGAGTCGGGTTCTCTAACTGAGGCATTTGTTGGTCGTCCTTGAGCACCAATGGTACTATTTGAATCACCACAGTCACCCTTCCTAATTTTTACATCAATTGAATCGATCTATATACCCCTACTTTTCAATAAGTTTTTGTATTTCTTATATTATTTATACCACACATCCACTCAAGCATTCTTATTTTCACGACATTTATTTTATGTATTTGGTAGGAATATTGCAATCGCATATAGCACATGTTGCACCTTTCCACTTTTTTCTACCTACCTTGAATTATACACTTATATCATTCTCAATATATATAGAAAAAAAAAAAAAAAAAAAAAAGGATCATTGGTTATTTGAAAAGAAAAAAACAGGGTGAACGCTCTATAACCCTTAAAAACCCATACGTACGTGTACACAACCCATAAATATGAATCATTGTATTTCAATTAGTTCAAATAACCCTAAAATGTGCATTCAACTCTGAAGTGAGAACCCTTGGAGTGTTTTGCGGACTACTCAATTTTGTAGTATTTATTGCAAAAGGTTGGAAGTTCGAATAAAAAAAAAGTTGATTTCTTTCTTATCAAAAAAAGTTTTTGCGGCATGCAGTTTGCCGCACGTGAATGTGTTGTTGCATGTGTGTGCGAAATTACTGAAAGGTGCAGCCAAGTTGATCAATGTATAAGACAAAGTTTTGTAATATATAGTGAAGATGTCAAAGTTCATGTTATAGATGAATTAGGAAGAATTATGATGTGTAACCTAAAAAAATAAGTCGTAGCAATAAAGAATGCGATGGAAGTAAAATTAGACGTTCGAATTCTCTCTCACGTACACGTATAGGACTGAAGTAAGAGGGCAAGAAAATTAATGCAAGTTCTAGCATACGTCCTTTCAAACTTTTAATGTTATTGGCACACAAAAGACAGGAAAATTCACCAAAGTACACATGTTTTTACTTTTAATGAGGAAAATAGGGGTCAAAACTTTTTTATTCCGGGGGTAGGCAATAACGCATTGTGGGAAGGCGCCATCTACGTGGCATGTGACGTGGCAATTTTTTTTTTTTTTTTGTGGAGACACTGATAGCGCCTTCTCAGAAGGCGCTATCAGTGTACATGTCCACGTCGACATGTCCACGTGGAACGACGTGGACATGTACACTGATAGCGCCTTCCGCGAAGGCGCTATCAATGTCCACGTGGACAACAGTAAGTTTTCCAGGTCCACGTGGATCGGATAGCGCCTTCGCAGAAGGCGCTATTGGTGGCCACGTGGACATCAAGTTAATGGGGGCGCCACGTGGATCCACGTGGATCCACGTGGATCCACGTGGCGGTGTACTACCCAATAGCGCCTTCGGAGAAGGCGCTATTTGTATAAAATTTTTAAGTTGTGTCCACGTGGATCCACGTGGACACATATCTGTGGGGTGCGCTGATAGCGCCTTCTCAGAAGGCGCTATCAGCGCACCCTGTCGTCTTCTTCGCGAAACCGACGCAGAGAATATTCTCTGCGTCGGTTTCGGTAGGGATGCAGGGGTAGGGATGCAGGGGTAGGGGACGTAGGGGTCACGGGATTACGATCCCGTGACCATGCCCGAATAATTGCCGCCCCGCCTATATAAGGAGGGGACGGGGAGCTCGGTGGAGGGAGACCACGCGCGGACGGAGGAGACACAGCAGAGGGACACAGCAGAGGAGGTAGAAGCGGCGGAGGAAGAAGGTCTTGCTGCGCTGAGCAGGGAGGAGAGTGGAGACGAAGCAGGGGAGCAGGGAGGTCCGCGGCAGAGGTGAGGCGAGAAGAAGTGGCAGCTGATCAGCGGCGGAGCGGAGCTTTGCGGCAGGGGAGCGCGGAGCAGCCGCGGCGGGGCACCAGTCGTCTCAGCGGAGGAGAAGTAGGAGGTCCAGTGAAGGAGGAGGAGGTATGTACGTGATGAAAAATTAATGGCAGTGAGGTTAAAGTATGTGTTAGTTTTTTTAGTTTACGTATGTGTAATTTGGTTTAAGTTTGTTTGTTTAGTTAGTTGATTATTTGTTAGTTTGTCTTGTTTTAGGTATTTAGCTTAGTTTAATTTGGTTTTTAGGTTAGTTAGTATAGTTAGAGTAGTTTGTTTAGTTTAGTAAGTTTGTTTAAGTTAGTCAGTTAATTAAGTTTGTTATAGCCGATTTATTATACTATTTGTGTTCTAAACAAACGAAAATACAATGTTATTGCAGGAATATTTTGTTGGAGAGGAAAAGCGGTGAAAAATAGTAAGTTCGTTAATTTAGTATTTTCGAAGTAATTTATTTAGGTTAGTTTATGGTTTGCATGATATATAGGGACATAAGTATTTTGTTTATGAAGTACGGTTGATATATTTATTTATTGAACGTTATTACACATAAAATGTAAGTGCGAAAGAATGAGTATGCTCTGTAGTTGCGCTATTATTGCGATCTTCTACATCAGAAAGTTCGACTGCGCTTTATCACCACATGATTTTCAACTAATTCCCTGAACAATTTTTTGCAATTGTCTGTTACATCTTTACATCCAATTTCAAAACATTATGTAGGGCATGTCACAAAGAAACATCCCTATTCTATTCTATGCGTACGGATCCATTGTTAATGGGGTCAATGGCATCGCAGTCTGACTCACCCCCATCAAGTAGTGTTGTGGGTGAAGTTTGGGTCTAGTGCCCGTGAAATGATTGATGACGTTTCTAACGCGTTCCCCGATCATGACGGCGAGTACTATAGTTCATATGACGTATCGCCACATGATGCCTCTCCCGAGGCTCACATTATTACGTTCTGTGTTGTTGAATGATGCGACACACTTCGACTTGATGTGGGATACGGTGGACAAATTACCAAAGACCGCGGCGATTGATATATATTTAACATTTGAGTCAGTCGACTCAAATCAAAATCGTACGATTCATTCGCAAGTTCTTGACGAACGTGGCGGCACGCCAGACGCAGACTTACTAGACATGGACAGATTGCACATGCAATCCCCAGCGGATGAGGTAGCGCAAGAGGGGTTCGTTGCTCCATTACATGAAGATAATAATGCATATACCGACGATGACGAAAACGACGACGAAAATAACGAGACTGATGAGGAAACACATCACAGCGAAGAAGCTCCATCAGTTGCGGTTTGGGATGACGTTAACGTTTGCACAGATGATCCAACATATGATCCTCCGGGTGCGGAGAATGTCGAGGATGATGAGCAATTTGCTATCGATGAAGAGATTATGTTGGAGGAAGCTAGTGACGATGAAGTTCACCAACCAATACCGGGGTATAACGAAATCGATTGGGAGGTGGCTAATTCAACTGCAACACAACATTCCCGTAAGCAAACTTGGGGGGACATCCCTAACTTCGATTTGGAGATAGGGATGTGTTTTGACAATAAAAACGATTTACAACATGCCGTGAAAGTGTGGCATGTTAATAGGCATTGTCAATACCATGTGATGGAATCGACTACAACTTCGTGGGCGATTAAGTGCAGATATCCACAACACGGTTGTATGTGGCGTCTTCGCGCATGTTTCCGAAAGAAAACACTATTATGGGAGATTACACAGTTAGACGTACCGCACACGTGTATTAATCCCAACGTAGAACGCGGTCATGCCCAACTTGACGCCAACATGATGGCGCGAGAGATCCAAAGCGTCGTCAAAACCGATCAAGGTGTCACGATCAAAACATTAGTAGAAATAATAAAGAAAAAATATGGACACGAAGTCAACTACAAGCTAATGTGGGATGCCAAGAAGAAAGCAATTGAATGGGTTTTTGGAGATTGGGATGAGTCGTACGCTCAATTACCAAGATGGTTGGTCATGCGGTGAGGAGTAAGAGTCCGGGGACAAGAATCGAGTGGTCACAGACAATGGCATGATGATGAAATAAGTACCGCGTCTCCACAATTTCGTCGTGTGTTTTTTGCATTTGAAGCTTCAATACAAGCTTTCAAGTTTTGCAGAGCCTCTCGCGATTGACGCGACATTCCTATATGGGAGATACGATGGGAAGCTCATGATTGCGTTATCTGTTGAAGGAAATGGTCACATACTACCGATTGCATTTGCCGTTGCGTAAACCGAATCAATCGATTCATGGGGGTGGTTTTTGCGCATGCGCGCGCAAACACGTGACGATAGAGAAGGGATATGCGTTATTTCGGATCGTCACCCTGGCATTTTGGAGGCGGTCAACATCCCAATAAACGGCTTTTGTCCCTCGAAAGGGTACCACCGTTATTGCTTGCGACACTTGCTTAGTAATTTCGGCACACAATTCAAAAATGTTGTCCCCCTGAAAGTACTACTTGGTCGAAAGCATTTGTTCAACATCAAGAACGAAAATTTATTGCGTGCATGGAGCGTTTCACATACTTATCGTCACGAACGCCACAATGCCTGCAATATGTCAATGTCATCCCTAAAGAACTTTGGACCCAATCGCACGACGGAGGCATGCGGTACGGATGGATGAATTCTAATGGTGTTGGTAAGTACAACATACAATTTATTCTTTGCACTATAATACATTAAATATTCGACGAACCAATATTACTTACTAGAGTTTCATCGGAAATTGTAGAGTATTTTAACGGGGTCTTGAAGGGTGCTCGATTCTTGCCAATTACTGCGTTGACTCAAATGATATACTATAGATTGGTGACGTACCACGATCAACGCAACCAGGAAATCAATGCGGCAATCTCAAAAGGTCAAGTGTACACTGAATATGTCTTGAACAAACTCGCGAAATATGAGAAATCTGCAAGGAGGCATCACGTCACGTTGATCAATCGAGACATTGGTGAGTTCCAAGTGCAGACTGGAAGACACGGAGATCGCATGCATAAAGGCAACAACACACAAATCATAATCTTAAAGGACCGGGTGTGCGGTTGTAATAAATGGCGATCATTTGGTTTCCCTTGCTCACACGTGTTAGCATCATGTGCGTTGATTCGAGTGAGCTCGCGCAGATTCATCAAGCCATACTATAGGTTAGATGTGTACGCACACAGTGCTACTCGTACAAATTCAAGGCCATCCCAGATGAGAAGTATTGGCCGACTTTTGGGACGAAACTAATACCCGACCCCAGAGCGCAGACGTGGCCGAGGAGACCTAAGGGATCGCGTAGACCTACGGAGATGGATCTTCCTAATGTCCAAAGACCTTTGCGATGTGGGATTTGTCACCAAGAAGGACATAGAAGAACAACATGTCCAAATAAAGATCGTGAACGAGTACCAACTAGGAAGAACCGTTGTGGTATATGTCGTTTAGAGGGACATAACAAAAAAAATTGTCCGATGAGACCTCAACCATCCAATGACAACCTATAGTAGAGTTTGTATATTGTGTGAAGTAACTAAAGGTCGTACATATGTTGCTTGTGTGAACATTTATTAATTACTTATCGTTTGGTTGCGTACAACACTCATTTTATTTTGCTAACATTATATGTAGTTGTACTACAATGGATCCAGGACCTTCGATCCATCACTATTGCAACTCCAATCTACACACGAGATCAACGCGAGCATGGAGGGGCGAGGTAACATTTCTTACAAAGAATACGTCAAATTTAAATAAATAATGTATCAAAAACGTACATTAATACACTATCAATTACAAGGTGTACGAAACAATGCGTGTACGTCGAAGACGTGGGGTCGTGGATCGAACGATGCAGTATCATTCTAGGATGATCCCATATCTTCGTTCCAGTGGGTTCTATGGGATATCTCGTGTAGCATTTTTCAGCCTTGATTGGGCTTTGATTCTGCGTTTGTAGAGAGATGGCGCCCGAGACGCATACATTTCACATGCATTGTGGGGAGTGCACCATTACACTTCAAGACGTGCGGTGTACAACTAGGATTACCGATCGAAGGTATGCTGTGTGCGACGGAACGACGGACGCAGACTATGCTGATGTCTGTGAGAGGCTACTTGGACGAACTCCTGGTAGAGATGACGTCGTTGGATGTAAACTAAAGGTCGATTGGCTTGAGCGTAACGTACCATCAATAGATGATGATAGCGATGAGGAGTCGGTCCGCCGTTACGTTCGATCGTACATACTACAACTCATCGGTGGTTGTCTTTTCGCCGACAAGTCTAATCGATTCGTCCATTTGATGTTCCTACCATTGCTGGAGGATTTCCAACTAGCTGGACAATATAGTTGGGGGAGTGCTTGTTTGGCTTATTTGTACAGAGAGTTGTGTCGCGGATCTCGCGCGGGGGCACATGAGGTTGCTGGCGCGTCAATTCTTTTACAACTTTGGGCATGGGATGATTTCCATTCATAGCACCGCGGCGCCTGCGTGTTTCTAGAGCTCGAGCTGAATAACCGTGGATGGACAAAATATGCTTATGGACGTTCCACTCGGACACAGGTATGAAAGTCGATTTGTCATTAATTTGCCTAAAAATCTTGTCCATTTACATTTATCTTAAATTATTGTCTTCTACTACGAGATGGCTCGATGCATTTTCGGTATCACAAAGTGCGACGCACGTCGTATCGGCTACCGTGATGCACTCGACTCGCAGAGGCATGAGAATGATGTGGTCCGGCAACCTTATGCGAACTCATGGGGTCTCTTCCCGACATCGTACAAATGGCAACGGAAGTTGGCTCTCGACGTGTCCCCTAATTTGTTTCCACATTGTGGAGTGGCATCGACCGTAAAGGGTGATGAGACAATTCGGCATGGTACAAGTGGTGCCACCAAATTGTGCTTACGACGCCCAACTGCACCGCCTCGAATTGCGTGGACATCATCATGAAAATTGGGTGACCTTCCATGCAAGCTATATACACATGTGGGAGAATCGTGGGGACACCATTGCCACAGCGTTAATGAAGGCCACGATCACCAAGAGTACATGACGTGGTATCGCTCGGTCACTAGGAGATTCGTTGGACACGACGGGGCGTTACGTGACTACTCGGTAATATTATAACTCTTTATTTTCCTCGAACATTAAATCTCTTATATTGCGTGCTCTGACCTCTTATATTTTGTATATCAGCGTAACTTGGTGCATCGACTGAGGCGAGTGTTTATCGAGGATGGGTACGAGCAAGGTCTTGCTGCGCTTGATGAAGGGATTCAAATTTTAGACGAAGACGAAAGGCGAAGGTCTACTCTTTCGCATGACGGAATTGACGTCGAGCAAGACATTAATGAGGATAATGAACAGGACGATGAAGAAGACGATCAGGCCGAACCAAACATAGAGGTGAGAAGAAGACGAGCACGACCAGAGATTGTGCGGGAACGCACCAGGCGTCCTCGTCCACCACGTCCATCTACTCGATCGAGATTGCTTTGCAGAGAGAGTAGCAGACGATCTCCTCCAAGACGTTCATCTCGTTCGAGAGCGAGTAAGAGATCGAGATCAAGTTGGTGAGAGTAGCCGACGATCGTCGCCACCCCAGCAAGAACCTCAAATGTTTGTACCCAGGCCGCCGAGCGTGAATCTTCCTCCTTACTATTTTGATCCATACGCACCTGGGCCGTCGTCTTCATATGTGGACCCTGGAATGCCTCATCCTCAAATGTATCCATCACTGCCTCAGTACATGCCTAGTCCATATACTCCTACTCCATATAATTACAATATGGCGTATAGTGGAGACCCTTCATTCATGAACTTGTTGACCATGCCGCAGCCTCATGTTCCATTCCCCAACCCCATGCAGGAAGCCAATATTTCGGGATGGTTCCACCTCCTATTTTTGGTAGCATCAGTAGCAGAGGTGAGTCGAGTCAAGAACCAGAGGAAACGCAACAATCTACTCGACGTGATTCATCGCAAGACCAGCTACCTCAACAAGCTCAACCGGATGTACAAACACATCGTCCAACAAGACAAAGAGTACGTCCGGTTTGCATCACCGAGCAACAACGTCAACGGAACCGCCGAAATAGACCTGCATGATGAGTTTACTTGATGTCATGGTGATTTGTAATTAACTTATATTTTGGGTTCACAAAGTACGTGTATTCAACTTTCTCATTGAATAAACTTATTTCTCACGTTTTCCATATTATTATAATGTCGTAGATTTGATTACTCTTCAATAGTTAGTTTAGTTAGTTAAGTTAGTTTAGGTTATATGTTTAATTTAACTTAAGTGGTTAGCTTAGTTAGTTAGGTGTCTATGGTTAGGTTATATTAGTTTAGTTTGGTTAGGTTAATTAGGTTAGTTAGTTAAGTTAGTTAAGTTAGTTTAGTTAGTTAAGTTAGTTTAGTTTAGGTGTTGAGGTTATGTTTGTTTAGTGTAGTTGAGTTAGGGTATGTTCCTTAGTGTAGTTGAGTTAGGTTATGTTTGCAATTAAGCTAGTTAAGTTAGTTATTTTAGTTTACTTAGTTTGTATTGTTAGGTGGTTTGGTTAGTTAATGTTAGTTAGTTTAGTTTGTTAGTTACTTTAGTTTGGTTATGTTAGTTAGTTAGTTAGTTAGTTAGTTTAGTTGAAGTTAGTTAGTTAGTTAGTTTAGTTTGGTTTGGTTAGGTTAGTTTAGGTAGTTAGTTTAGTTTGGTTAATGTTAGTTAGTTAGTTTAGTTTGGTTTGGTTAGGTTAGTTTAGGTTAGTTAGTTTAGTTTAGTTTAGTTAGTTAGTTAGTTAGTTAGTTAGTTAGTTAGTTAGTTAGTTAGTTAGTTAGTTTAGTTAGTTAAGGTTAGTTAGTTTAGTTTGTTAGTTAGTTTAGTTTGGTTAGGTTAGTTATTTTAGTTTGGTTAAGGTTAATACTATAGTTAGTTACTTACTTAGTTAATTAGTTTATTTAGTTTAGTTGGTTATGTTTGTTAATGTTAGTTAGTTTAGAAAAGAGAGTTTAAGGTTTAAAACAATGTACATATATATTTTCAAAATTGGTTTTTTTATTAAAAATATAAACTCCTCATATGCATATTCAAATTTGGTTGTAATTGTCGATATCGCTCGACGACGACGCGACGACGGCCAGCGGCGAGGGTCGGAGCTACCGAGAACGACGCGGTTGGTGACCCGGTTGATGACGTGTCGGTGACTGACAGATCGGCGAGCGTTTGTGAGGTTCGCAGTGACGTGGCGTCCACGTGGCATGGGTTCGTACTGATAGCGCCTTTTCAAAAGGCGCTATCAGTACATGTGGCCTCCATGTCAGCGCCATGTCAGCGCCACATCACAAACGCAATTTTCGCTCAATAGCGCCTTTTGAGAAGGCGTTATTGAATGAGGTGATGTGGCGCTGACGTGGCAATGCGTTATTGAATGATGTGATGTGGCGCTGACGTGGCGGTGAGGTGGCGGCCACATGTACAGATAGCGCCTTTTGAAAAGGCGCTATCTGTACAAACTCATGCCACGTGGACGCCACGTCACCGCGAACCAAAAAACATCCCACTCAATAACGCCTTTTGAGAAGGCGTTATTGCCTACTTCCGTGATAAAAAAAAAACCTCCCTATTTTGTGAAAAAAATTGTAAAATGACCCTACTTTTGGAAAAACCCCCAAAAGACATGCACCAAAGACATATTTGTTGGTGTGTGTCCCTTGATTTTTGAATTGATGGGAGTGTGCACACATCTCGATGTGAATCTAAGGAACACCATCAAATATGTCTTAAAAAATAAATACTAGTAGTTTACATCACGCAATATAGTTCTTTCTTACAAAAAAAAACAAAAAAACAAAAAACAAATAGTTTACATCACGCGGCATGGTATAGTTTCAGGAAAATATAGTCTTTTTCTACAAAAAAGCAAATAGTTTACATTGCGCAATATTAGTTTCAGGAAAATATAGTTGCCTACAAGTAAATTAATCTGTTACAGCTTAGATTTTTTTATTTTTTTATTTTTTTTTTGAAGCCTATTGCAGCTTAGATTTGGCAAACTAGAAAGTGACTTGTTTTTCATCTAACAAAGGAATGATTATTTTGCATGGATCAGCAATTTAATATTAGAATTTATAGTTTGGAATGGCTTAGTCCAAGTGTGCTTGCGCCAATTCTCAATTCAACTTAACTACTTTTAACTAATAAGTGTAAAGATTATTTCAAAAAGCTTAGTACTAATTGAAGGAGATCCACACTTCTATACGATTTTTTTTTTTTTTTTTTAAGGATTGTGAGTGTTTGAACTATCGTGGTCCCTTCCGATTAAAGCCCGACTAATCTCAGAGGGGCTAGAAGGCCGCCCTAACCACTCTCAAATATCGAAGAAAAATGGTGCATATCGAAGAAAAATGGTGCAGCTGCCACAAATTGAACTCACCACCTCTCCCTTTGTCAAGAGTACTCAACCCCTTGTTGTAGTCACTCCACCACACCTATGCACATGAGTCTAAAGACCATGTGTCCCTTCTAGAGTTTATACATATAAGAGTTATTTGATAAAATAACCACTTATGGAGCAACATCTAGTCTAAAAAACCATATAAATAATAGATTGATTCGCTTCAAGTGATTTTATTAACACATAATGCACAGTAGGTTTTTAAAGTTGTGCGATATGAAAAATTTTATTTGAAGTCTTTTGTAATTGGCCCCCTCTAGCTCGAGGTTGGTTCCGCCCATGTATACTTCATTTTTAAGTCACACTAATCCGATGTGGGATTGACTTTCAATCCACATATCTCCAACACTAGGCTCTCTCGCAACACTAATCCATCTTAATGCTTAAAAGCTAGTAGATTAATTTTGAAAATTGACGAGACCCCAGGTCATATAGATTTGATGGGCATTAAAATTAGAAACGAAATTAACCTAAACACTAATTTTGGATATTTTTCGAGTTCAAATTATGAGTTAACCCTTAAATGGATTTCAAATGATTAAAGGCTTCACAATCAAAATCAAGTATTGAATCATCGAAACCTCCAAAGGGTGTAGTGTAGTGGTAAAAAAAAAAAAAAAAAAAAAGCACTTTGACTCTGAGAGAAACAAATGTTATGGGTTCAACTCTTGATAGGAACATTATATTTCCTTGGTTTATCTCGAATTATGATATTGCAAAACCTAATTAACTTTCAAGGGATTAGTCGAACCATAGTAAAGAAAAGCTAAAAAAAAGTTTGGGCACCATGATTATCAAAAGAAAAGTATTGGATCATCGAAAGACCCATTAATTAGCTTGATTTACCGTAGTTAGTGATGTGAATATCTTATAATTATGCTTCAATAAAATAAATACATTTTATAATTGTTTCACCAAACAGAGACATCTCACACAATAAAGTGAAAACATGCCGAGCATTTATTTTATTTTGACCATACGGTTATCAGTCAAATTCACGAATACAATTTGGGCACGACAATTGAGAGGTTGAGTTCAATAATTTTAAAAAAAAAAAAAAAAACACTCCTGTAATAACTCGAAAGTTACGGCTACGCGCGCACCTCCACCACGAAACACTAAAAATAAGTCAATGAATCTCAAATTAGTTATCTCAAATTAGTTGGAGCAAAATAATAGAGGTGGCTTGCCATTAGTGTTTGTGGGATGCATAAAGCTCGACCCCTCAAACCGAAAGCTAACTTAGTTGATTTTTCATTTTCATTTTACATACAAATAATGCAAACAACTCATTTTTTCAGTAAAGTCATCAGGTAACATACTATTAGAAGTCCTTTGGATACACATCAATCGTTGCACGTGCAAATCTCGATACAAACATCAAAAGTACGCAAACAACGTAGCAAATGCCTGTCGCTCGTACATTCTCTTTTTTTACATACGTACCTACTATGCGAAAAAATTACAAAAGTACTAATGTTTTTAGTTTAAATCCGAAAAATAAGGTTGTGTTTTTTTTTTCTCCAAAATAGGCAATAACGCCTTTTCAAAAGGCGCTATCAAAGCGAGTGAATTTTTTGCTGACGTGGACGGTCCACGTAGGACTGCCCTTACACAGATAGCGCCTTTTGAAAAGGCGCTATCCGTGTAACACGGTCCACGTGGTCATCCTACGTGGACATCGACCGATCGAATAGCGCCTATGGGTTGTACGGGTTGTCCGCCTCGCAATACGTGCTAACGTTTAGATGAGGTCTATAGTTTGTAGTTGATATGCATGAGTTGTCACCTCGGGATACATTCATGACTTTTGCATGGATTGCCCACCTCGAGACACGTGCGTGACGTTTGCATGAGTTGCACGAGGTTGCATGAGTCGCCCACCTCGACAGACGTGTCTGACATTTGCATGAAATCTCCTGGTTGATAATCCATACAAACGTCGTGCACGTATCCCGATGTGGGCAACTCATGCATATCCACTACAAACCATAGACCTCATGTAAATGTTAGCACGTATTGCGAGGCGGACAACCCGTACAACCCATAGGCGCTATTCGGTCGGCCGATGTCCACGTAGGATGACCACGTGGATCGTGTTACACGGATAGCGCCTTTTCAAAAGGCGCTATCCGTGTAACACGGTCCACGTGGACGGCCTTACACAGATAACGCCTTTTCAAAAGGCGCTATCTGTGTAAGGGCAGTCCTACGTGGACCGTCTATGTCAGCAAAAAATCCACCCACTTTGATAGCACCTTTTGAAAAAGCGTTATTGCCTATTTTGGAGAAATTAAAAGTACACCACCCTATTTTGTGAAATAAAATGTCAATGTCCCTTATTTTTTGAAAAACACCCCTACTATGCACCCACTTGCCAGCCAAAAAATAAAGACTTTCAAAGTTCTGTAGTTCATCCACAACAAATTAATAGTCAATTTCGGCTTCCTTAGCACATTGTATGTTATTTTCATATTATATTAATTAGTAACAAATGCTACAATAACACCTCATGCCGCACATCTATTTGAAAACTATGGGGATTGTTTTTGCCAACTTTGAATGCAAATTGGAAAAAATCGTATCTTTTTGTTTTGCTCATTACAAATTTTTAAATAATAAAAAATGTGAATTGTCATAAATATCTTTCAAACAAAAAAAATGAATGTGGTAATAAAAGGTAATTAATAAAAGTTAATTGCGTCCACATACTCTCGGGAGATGACTCCTCTAGAGGGGGTAGTGGAGATATCTTTTACCTTTGAGTTTGAATTGAGAGATAACTTGAAGAGTAATTGAGTAACCAAACAAGATACTTACAACTCTCTTCCAAGTTATCTCTCGGGAGTTAACTCCACCCCTAACCAAATAAGGTCTTTAACATAAACATGCTTGTGCACGTATCTCAGACATATATCGTGCGGTTCATAAGTAGGCTGGGGCTTCAAGGTGTCACCATATCATCCATTCACTCTTGAGCCACATAATATTAATGAAGGTGATGGTTTTCCCAGTTGTGGTAATGTTGAAGCCGTACTCAGTAGTTGAAGAGCCAGAAACACTTTTTTTTTCTCATAAAAACCCTAACACATCCACACAAATCACTAATACAAGCAACAGACACTCCAGTTCAGCTCAGCTGCTTCAAGTTCTTCAAGGGTGCCTAGAGATTTCATTCATTTTTAGAATTCAACTACCAAAGTAGGGTAGTGTGCAACTTTAGTTTCCTAATATACAAGTTTTATGTCGCAGTGACGGTGGCTCGGATATCCTTGAGCTATCAGAAGAAAAACTTACAAGTTTTCTGAGCAGTGATTAAGGAGAAGAAATCAAACCATGTGCATAGCAGTGTTTGTTTGGCAAGCTCACCCTTTGTACCCATTTCTTCTATTGCTCAACAGAGATGAATATCACAACAGGTACCTCTCCTCTACAGTGCAGTTTAAACATTTAGATATCTGATCATTTTGTTGACTAACAAAGCTGTGGGTATTGCATTGCAAGGCCTACTAAGGCAGTCTCATGGTGGGAAGATGGTGAGATACTTGGAGGAAGAGATGAAGTTTGCGGCGGGACATGGTTGGCTTGTAGTAGGGATGGAAGGTTGGCCTTTGTTACAAATGTACCAGAACCTGGATCACTGTCTGGGACCAAAAGTAGGGGAGAACTGCCACTTCGTTTCTTGAAGGTATTTTATTCGATTGGCCTATGTTAAAGGAGTCTAAGTTAAATGTTAGCAAGAGGTGAGATCTAAAGCGATTTATCGATATGGTTGCAGAGCAGCAAGAGTCCTAAAGAATATGCAGAAGAAGTGATGAGACAGGCAGATCAGTACAACGGTTTCAACTTGATATTAGCCAACTTTGTAGCGAAAACCATGGTTTATGTCTCCAACAGACCACAAGGGAAGCCTATTTTTGTTCAAGAGGTGTCAAATGGGGTCCATGTTCTATCAAATGCAAAGCTAGACACTCCTTGGCACAAGGTAGGAAAGTAGCTTCAAATTCATGACATACAACACATAGAACTGGTTTCTCTAACGTTTTCATGAAAATCTAGTTAGATCAAGGATAGCGAGGCGTTAAGGCGATCCCGAGGCAATTTCTCGACCTAGGCGGGCGGTGCCTAGACGCGATGCCTAGGCGAACAAAATAATATTTATTTACAATTCCTCGGATAAATATTTATTTATTTATAGATCCTTACATAACACTAATTATTTATTAGTCAATGTGATTATTATTCAATATATACTTCAAAAATATTAATAAATCTTTAAGCCCTCATGTAACATTAATTGTGTCAAGATTTTGTTATTAAGTATTTTATTATCAAACTTAATTGTAAAAAGCCCCTTCAAATTTGACACCACCCGCCTAAGGCACCGCCTTTAGCGACGCCTTGCAATCACCGAGTTATATGTCCCATTAAAAATGGTTTGTAAGATCTGTTATGACCTGTTCGCTTCACATTTTAGTGAGTCATTAGGGCATGGGATTAATTTGTGATGGGACTAACACATGGGTTTAGATGGTTTAGTCCCATTTGTGTATTTTGTTTGGTTGGGAGTTTTAAGGTTGGGATTAAATGTGGTTGTAATGGTACATTTACCAAAATACCCTTGCATAAGTAACACCTCCTCACCTCATTTTCACACATTGTGTGGTCGTTCCATCGCCACCTCCTCACCCGGTCCATTCACGCCTCACCCCTAGTTCATTCACGCCTCCTCACCTGGTTCATTCACGCGCCTCCTCACCTGGTTCATTCACGCGTTCATCCCCTTCTTCCTTCCTTCCATCGCGAGCTCATCTCCTTCTCGCTAGCAGCACTGCGTGTTCTTCTTCGCGACAGCGCACGGCGACGAAATGAGGTTCCTCCTCCTCACTTCCTCCTCTCCTTCTCCAAGCAAGCAGTGGTGATTCGGTGAGGCGGTGGTGTTGGAGCGAGGAATCGGTGAAGCTATTTGGAGCGAGGAATCGGTGAAGCGGGGATTCGTTGAAGATGGGTAGTAATGTGAGGGGTAAATTGGTAATCTCCAATAACCACCCACTTTGGATTAGCTAATCCCACCAAAATTGGTGGTATTGTTTAGTCCCCTCTCATGCCCATTAACTAATCCCGTGGCCTAGTTAATCCTCCAAGCGAACACCAGATTAACCGGTCCAAAGTGTGGCTAATTCGACCTAAGACGGTGAAGCGAACGGGCCATTAGTCCAAGGTTTAATTAGTGTGTGCTGTGTTTACTAATGCGCTGCGAACTAACTATGTCATTTCTCTTACTGCAGTCTCTACGGTTGGGCGAACGCTTCATGGCAGCACTAGAGAAGTATGGGGAAGATGAGATCCCCATGAAAGAAATGGTAGACGAGCTGATGACAGACACAGTTAAAAGTGACAAAAGCAAGCTACCCAATGTGCGCTCTCCAGAGTGGGAAATGCAGCTAAGTTCAATATTTGTTGAAGTAGACACTACACAGGTAAAAAAAAAAAAAAAAAAAAAAAAAAAAAAAAAAACCATTACATACCTCTACTCTGTTCACGCTAATGTGCACTCTAGATACTCATGTTTACGCTCCAATTTTTCATTGACACAGGGACGATACGGCACAAGGAGTATGGCTGCATTGTCTGTGAAGGCAAACAAGGAAGTAAGCTTTTATGAGAAGTATCTAGATGACAAAAAATGGAAAGAGCATACAGTGAATTACAAGATATAGAAGAAAAAGACAGCAGATTGAAATGGATTCTATTAGTTCAAGGGATTCAGTCACTGGAGTGCTATCAAGAGTTCATAAAGTAAATAAATAATAAAAAATAGTTCATGAGCTTCAAATTAAGTGTCTTATCTTCTTACCTCATCTGTAAAATGGCCACAAGTCTCTCTCTTTTCCTCTGTAATGTCATCTCAAATATCACCTTATCAATAAGAGACAACAAAAATATTAACATCGCCAAACACGTAGTCCTCTGTAAATGTAAGCTTGCTTTTCTGATTTCGCTCAAGATGTACAAAGCACGGACTTAGGAATCCCAAAATCCCTTGAAATATCCTATAGACACTACTGCGCACAAATGTAACAGAAACACAATAGCCCTCTGAAGCAGTAATCCCACCCGCATAAAGGGATAAGTTTTAGGAGCCACAAAATCATGTTCTGAAGCCGCCTATAATCCCCAACAAAAATTAATTCAGAAAAACTGAGAAGCCTGCTGAAAGTGAAGTGCAAACCAGGACCTATCAAAGTCTAAAACGAGAAATTTGATTGAATTTTTTTCAATGCAAACTTATAATAGTGAAAATCATAGCCGAGTACCACAGTGAAATCTACAAAAATGATTAAGCATGAGAGACCTAGAGAAGCCCCCTCTAAAACAAAATGGAAGGTACATCATATTGGAGGCAATTTTGGCTGTCAAGAGTTTCAAAATTCAAAATCAATGCCTAGATCTTGATTCTGCACGTCTTGCCTCATCACGGGATGAGGGGAATAGTTCCACATACCGTGAGCCAATCATCTTCTTGTCCTTGGACATGGCTTTCTTGGCATCATCAGCTGAAGGGAACTCCACATATGCTTCACCTGTTGCCTTCCCATCTGCACGGCATGCTATGTGTACTTCGTCTTCTGTCAGCTCAAAATTTTTGAAGAACTCCAAAATATCACTCTTGGTAACAGAGAATGGGAGCCCTCGCAGTTTAAGCATCTCAGTGTACTCCAAGTTATCCTTGTCTGTCGACTTCTTTGATCGAGGGGGGCTGCCATGGATCTCGTCGTAATTGCCTTCGTATTTTACCTCAGCAGCCACAGCCCGGTAATATTCCTGCTTGGTGCAGCGAAAAACTTCCACATACCTACGTCCCATATTCTGTCGGTCACGTTGCAGTGCAAAATCAGTCTGCAGAGGACTTGCAAAAACAACAAACGCTTCCCCAGAGAAGCGTCCATTTTTGTTGACAAGAAGAACATCTATAAGGTCCAATCCTGCAAAGAATTTGAAGATGTCGGTGTCCGTGCAATTGAATGGAAGGCCTCTGAGACGAACGACCGGGAAAACAGGATTCCATCCACCGCCATAGTTGTAAGGTTGATAACTGCTGCCAGCACCACTCACTGCGAAGTAGGGATTTGATTCGATCATTCTCTGTCTCTTTGAGCCGACCTCGTACCCATCCGAAAACCCCCCGCTCCCCAACATTGCCCTTCATTTATTCAATCCCAAAGGAAAACAAATCCCCCACACCACACTTAATCCTGTTAATAAAACCAAGCCCAGCCCTCGATAGCCTATAGCCTAAACTCTAAAATTCTCAAGCATTCCTATATATTGGCATCCCTCCCAAGCAATAAATGAAATAAAAATAATAAATAAGGAAAGAGTAAGGAATATAGAACACTGCAAAGCTCCAATGACAACAAAACAGCACTGGAGAAGGCATATTATAAAGTGCATGCAGAATAATTCCACACAAGCATGGAACAAGTGAAGTAAATACAAATACACAGAAAGATAACACAAAATTCAACTCAAACATAAAAATTAAAAGCCAACACATGTTACAAAAGATAGAAACATAAAGACTTGCAAGGACAATCGAGCGATTTTTTTTTTTAACTCTCCTAGGAAATAACTAGTATGCCATTCGCTAAAGATATATACATTGGCTTGCCCAGTTGCGGTGCCTTTAGCGCGTCTCTACTTTATTGAACAAACATAGGAAGCATGCAAAAAGAGCAAGGTGCAGTCTGCAAAGGCAAAATCTTACAAGTCTTTGTGTTCCTATTTTTTCAGTGTATGCGGTTAATATCCTGCTCCATACCCAGCTAATGGAAATGTAAGTTTTTTCTAACCTAAAATTAACAAACCCCATAACAGAATTATTACTGCAAATTAAAGAGAAGTTGGGATTCCTTTCTTTTCAATTCTGGTTCAGAATCTGAGCATCATCAGTTATTACTTATCAAATTCCAGCACAAAGATTGCCTTCCCAATTTTATCACAGATGGTTCCCACTTTTAGTCTTTTAGACTTAGATTTAGATAATTTAAGTTATAACTTATAATCCCCAACTCTTATAAATTATCATTCACAGCGTTGATTCGATTGTATCATTTTTGTCTCATTAATTCAATGTCAAGTGTTTTTTTAAATAAAAACCTGCCTTAAAAGGTTGAGATAACTCTGCATAAATATTAGCAGATTATGCCATACCCAAAACTTAACTATCGTTGCTTTCATTAAAAAATAAAAATAACGATTGATAGAATATAAAAATCACAGACATGGAGACAACAAGATCCCAACTCCTCACATGAACAAAATTCCGGCACAAATCTTTAAAGGCGGATAAAGGAATTCACAAAAATATTTTCAATGTTAAAATGAAAACAGAAAAGATCCCAGTCACTAAAACCATCTAACGGAAAATCCGAGAAAATTATCAAATATGGTTAAGTATAGGAGCATCAGCAAGTTTACTTGTCAACATTTGAACTTACCTGAAGTTCAGAGATCAAGTGTAAGCCATCATATGCATTAAATTAACATAGAGTTATGACTACTAGAAAAAGAAAATTATGTTTCTACAGATAATTCGTTACCGAATTCGCCACCAAGACATCCATCAATATTCAAAAAGTAATACGAGACACCCAAAAAAATGCTGATCATATTGACTCCGTGACAGCTACCGAACTAATTAACCGCTCACCATCTCCAATAAGAACAAAATTAACATAGAGCTATGACTACTGGTAAAAGAAAATTATGTTTCTACAGATAATTCGTTTTTCATACCAAGACATCAACATTCAGATACCTCAAGACACCCAAAAAAATACTGTTGACTCCGCAATAGCTACCGACCTAATTTTACGCTCACCATTTTACGCTCACCATCTCCGATAAGAACAAAATTAACATAGAGTTATGACTACTAGTAAAAGGAAATTATGTTTCTACGGATAATTCGTTACCGCAATTGCCACCAAGACATCAACATTCAAAAAGTAATTTGAGACACTCAAAACAAATGTTGAACATATTGACTCCGGCGATAGCTACCGACCCAAAGCGAACGCCTACCGCCTCCGATAAGGACAAAAATAACGAGACAAAGCATTCCCTCTCAATGTTAGGGTTTTCTCCAAACTAATTACACGAAACGAATACAGAATCATAAAAACTACACAAGCGCAATTCGGAACAATCCAAACAACAGCATGAACTCAATCAATCACCAAAAAACACCATTCAACAATTCCAGAGACATTCAAAACACGATAATCAATAACACCAATCGAAAGCTAGGTTTTTAACATACCCTCTCGATCCGTACATGGTGAAGGGCTCCTCTCGATCTCGCGTAAGAGATTTGATCGATCCGAAATGGTTGAAGAGGAAGAAGAAAACTCGAAAAACCCTAACGAGCCAAAACCCTAGAAATGAAAGTTGCGTTGGTTCTAGTCGTCGGTTTTTCTAACGAATGTAGGGTTATGTAAGTATGCATTGTGTGCGTGTTTCTTTGAGGGCCGCTATGGGCACCCCACCAATTCATGAAGGCACCCAGTTTTTTTGTCATTCTCCCCTCTAAATTACCCTTTGATGAAAATGACTATATTGCCCCTTCATATATACTCTCTCCAATCTCACAACTCATTTTCAAAGCAATTTTTGGGCACCCCATTACATTAGATCCTTAAGTGAAACCTAAAGCCACAATTTTGTTTGTCGGCGTGTATCGGTTCTTGCGTCTTCACATCATCCGATAACGAGGTAACACTGCGTTTTACAACCATATGAAGTTTTGAACTAACTGCTTTTTTTTTACCTACACAAAGTGAAATTGATGATTTGGTTTGTCAATGTAGGTTTGGTAAATTCGACCAATCAGAACTTGTTTCCACTATAAAATGGACGAATGTAACTGCAATGGTGCGAAGAGGAGGTACAAGAAGAGGTATTTGTTGAAATTTATTGTGTTTTTTTTGCTGGTTTTTCATGTTTTCAAACGAAGTTGCACGGCGCGATTGTTTCGGCCTCGCAGAGACTCGAGACTTATACATAAGTCTCAGCCGAAAGCCACCGAGACTTGTATCGTAAGTCACGGTCATGCTTTATGTGACCGAAACTAATGCTATAGTCTCGATTTAAAACTACCGAGACTATTTCGTAAATCTCGGTTGCCATTGAACGAGAATTGGTTTAGAATCGCGGACTCGTCTTACCAAAAATTTGGTTTTTTGAGTTTTTGGTGAATTTGTCAGTGCATTTTAGTTGAGTCATTAATGTTACAATGTATGCATTGCAGTGTAATGCCGATTTCAACTTTATTTCCGTATCTAGAAGGATGCGTTTACTCCTTGTAGGCCATTCTCATCTAGAGAATCGGCTATTTAATGGCTTCAAATGATTGGTCGTGAGAACAAGTTTGTGTTAGTAACGAAGCACTCGATGTCGGAACTTGCTTGTGAGAGGTCGGTACATATAGGGGAATGTCACAAAGAGTAGGGAAGGGTAAAGCGGTAAAAATTGCTTTGAAACCAAGAACGAAGAAGAAGAGGAAACGGGCGGACTCAAAGTCTGGTACAAAGAAATGTGGATGTCCTTTCCTTATTAACATCAAGGAAAATGTTGATTCTTTGTGGTATGTCACACCGCTCATATGTGGGAGGCACAATCACGACAGCCAAAAACTTGGACTCGCCACTCATTTGCAGGAAGATTGGATAAGGGTGAGCAGTGGTTGTGGTGCGGATGACTAAGGTTAATGTGAAGCCAAGAGATATCCTCAATACGTTGAAGCAAAGATATGTTAAAAATGTATCGATAATGCGGACAATATATAATGCACGACAAAAAAATTCCGAATTGAGGATGCGGGTGGGAGGACTCAAATGCAACAACTATTGCACATATTGGAGAAGAATAAGTGGATGTCGTGGCATAGGAAGCATTCCGATACGAATGTCGTCACTTGATTTATTTTGGTCACATCCTAATTCAATCAAGTTCTTAAGGTGTTTCTTATCGATAATTTTGATGGATTGCACTTACAAAACAAATAGGTATCGAATGTCGTTATTGGAGATTGTTGGCATCACTTCTACGCATTTGACGTTCTCGTTGGGTTTGCTTTCATATCATCGGAGACTCATTCAAATTATGTTTGGGCACTTGAGAACTTGAGATCCATATTGGATGGGTGGACTAAACTTTGACGTGTTTGTTACGGATCGGGATTTAGGCCTTATTAGTGCCATCGAAGAAGTATTTCCATCATCGTCTCACCTTCTTTGCTCATGGCACATCAACAAAGTAGTATTGGCCAAGACTAAGAAGATGTTTGGGGATAACGAATAATTCGCTCGTTTCATGGATAGGTGTACGAGTGCGTTGTATGCTAAGTCTGAGGCCTTATTAGAACTTATGATGAATGACTTGCGTTGTGAGTTCGGTCATGTGAAGGGTTTTACCGATTACTTGGATAACACATGGGTGAAGATCTACAAGGAGAAATTTGTCTTGCATGGGCAAATCGAATTATGCACTTTTGGGGAAACAACGACACAAATGGGTTGAGTCTGCGCATTCCACTTTGAAGCTACACACTTGGCAATAGTCGGGCAAATTTTGAGACTTGTGTGGAGAGTGGTTGATGGTCTTCTTAGGATCCAACATAACAACATCAAGGCATCATCAGAGCTCAAGTGTATGAATGTGGTGCAACATGAATATTTTGATGGGTTTTATCGCCGATTGCTTGGTTATGTCTCTCAAATGGCACTTAAGTTAATTAGAGATGAATTGGAATGTGGAGAGGATGTTGGACACGACTCTACTCGCCGTGGTTGTGAGATAGTACCACGCATGGTCTTCCTTGCGCCCACGAGCTAAACTTATAAATTTTTGGTTTACCCATCCTCTCGAGGACATTCATGTGTACTTGGTGAAAGTTGAGTATGATACCCGAGAGAATCATGTGGATCGGCCTGGGTACAATGTGAACGACGAGATTGAAAGAGTGTTGCAAAAGTTTCATGCTTGCACCGATGAGGACGATCGCATCGGATTATTCAAAGGCTTAGGGAGATTAGTCGACCTTCATCTACACCCGGAGTGGTGCCACTTACAAAAATAAAGACAAAGGGAAGGACAGGGGTCTTCAATTGGGTGTTTGTTGAATAGAGGAAAGAAGATAGGGACAAAGAGGAGACACGGTGAAGACGGTACTTCGACGACAAGAATGCCTAGCGGATTTGAGTACGTACTATCGACGGAAGAGGCTTCTAGTTCGAGAAAAAAGAAAATGAAAGTGGGGCCTAAAATACGTCGTTCATGTTGACGATCAAAGGTGCGGCTAAGATTGGTTATTCTCATTGCATAGAACCGGATTGGTTGCCATATGTCGAGAGCACTATTGATGTGCTAGGCGATGGTAATTGTGGATATCGGTGTGTTGCCTCCGGGATAGGACTTCCGATGTCGATGGTTGGAAGATAGTACGTAGAAGGATGTTTGATGAGATAATCGGGTATGAAAACCTTTGGGGAAGTGCTTGGAACGAGTTACGAGAAGGTCGAAGCTGCTGTGAGCCCCTTGGCGATGTTCATTTCCTCCTCGGCATCTTTCAATGCTAACCCCAAATAGTTTGGACACCGAATTTGCATCCGAGCGAGATTCCTCGGTGTACCTCGCAAAGTTCTCAACCGACACCACTTTGCCCGTCACGGGAATCTTCGAGGGAGAATGTTCGCATCCTCGAGGAGATCGACATTTCACCGCATGGTAAGTGAAATGTGTTCGTTTCCGGCCGCTACACCGCTCCACAAAGGCATATATAACCTCCTTGTTAGCCTTGCGGTATGACGATCTATAAGCATATTCAACCCAGAGCGCTGAATAATCCTCCGAAGGCCCTCGGTGTCAGGGTGGCACGACTGTAAGTCCCATTCTTGGATCTGAGCTCCGTGATTGATACACTTGAGTATCAGACGCTCCTGCAACAACAAAAACATCTCAACAAATTAGTGAAAACCCTAAGTTTTTAAGTACTCCATTCAATGAAACTTTATATACCTCATTGCTCCAAATCGCTAATGCGACATGATCCTTAAAGCTCTTCAACAAAGAACCGTCTAAAGGACCACTGGGGAAAGTAGCACACATTTCTAAATGCCCTTGTGACTCTCCTTCATTATGGCCACCTCCACCACTAGTACTCCCACCCCACATTACGATCGTTCCGTGGTGCTCGCGCAATCTTGATGAGTCACTACTACTAGACTCGATACATGAGCCTCATCTTCGCTCGGCAACTACAAGATCTTCTCGTCGCCGCGTGTCGATGTTGGAACCCTCATCGTGCAATTGTAAATTCTTTGCACGATTTCAAAGAATCTTACCCTTTCCCTTCACATCTACATTCTCCTTCTCTTTCTCTTTCAGATAAGATGCGTCGGTGGTCTCTGGGTCGCCACTTGCGGTTACCCTCGACACCTCAACACCAACCTCCTCCCTAGTCACCGGGTTTCGAACGAGCCATACCCGATAAGACTACAACATGTAAGCGCTTGGAGCAAACAAAAGTACAATTCAAAAAAAAATCTTCCATTTCTATAGTCTCGGCCGATCGGGTTTGCGAAAACACCAGAATATCGATGACGCATGACCGAGATAACAACATAAGTCTCGTAATGGACAACCGAGAACTATCCTACATTCTCATTGTACATCACCTAGCGACATGACATAAACTATACACTTCGAATTATTCTCGTGATGTGGTGACCGAGAGCAATCACAGCGTTACGCTACCTAAAACAATTCAAAAAAAAAGAACCAAATCTTCCATTTCTATAGTCTCGGTCAAGCGGGTTTGAGAAAACCATAAGAATATCGGTGACGCATGGCCGAGATAACAATAAAAGTCTCGGTAATGGACAACCGAGAGATATGCTACATTCTCGGTTGTACATCACCGACAGGACATAAACTATACACTTCGAATTACTCTCGTGATGTGGTAACCAAGATAAAACAATTAGTCTCGGCCATTCGTTGCCGAGACTGTATAAACTATTCTGGCCTGTCTGGCCGAGAACCACGAGTTCCCAAAAACTTCCCCTCTATCTCGGCCATGCTTGGCTAAGACTGTAAAAAATAATTTTGGCCTGTGTGGCCGAGAACCACGACTTCGCAATCAAAAAACCATTGAATGCACCGCTACACATACATAACAACTACTGTACCAAATGCAACTTAATTAGAATATCAACGTACCTTCAAACGATCGATTTCACGACTTGAGTGTGTGAACGAAAACCTAGAATCGAGCCCTAATGTGGAGACGAAATCGAACAAAACACAGAGCCTCCAAACTCGAAATTCCGCTTTATAACGAGGAGGAGGGAGACAGAGAGGAATGAAGACAAATCCGAATAATCCAGAAAATGTGGGTTCAAGAGAGTATGGCTCATTCAAGAGGACGGTGGTGGGGTGGTGGGGTGCCTATGTTTTGAATGAGGGTATTTTGGGGATTTCGGACCTCAATTTTGGGTGCCCTTGATAAATGACTTTGTGCCCTCAACAACTGGGTGCCTTCATGAATTGGTGGGGTGTCCATAGCGGTCCTAGTTTCTTTTCGTGTTATGAAGTCGCGCGGTAGTGAAATTACGTTTTAGGCGGTCCACGTTCCGTCCTTGGTGTTTTAGGTGGCTTCGAGCGTGAGGGCTTTATGGTCATTTAGCGGTTGAGACGTTATCTTCGATTCTTAGGAGAAAGGTTTGGAAAATGATTCTCTAAGTCACTTTTGTCGCCAGCAAATTGACACGGGCAGTCGTGCACTGTGTGATGCTTCTCGAGTACGAATATGGAGTCGCATCTAACAGCGTTAGTGTGGTAACGAGTTTTGTTTGCAAATTAATTGGCATTCATTTTTTGCGAAGTGTTTGAGTTGTAATGAACTTCCAGAGGTGTATTCAATTGAGATTTTAATAAATTTTTGGTTACTTTTAATGACTAAAAAGTTTAGGTGTATTCATTTAAAACTTTTAGAGAGTTTATAAAAGTAAGGTGTATTCAATGTGGACTTTATAGACTTTTTAAAAAGTCTACAAAAGTTTTGGGATATTCAATTTAAACTTTTAGATAGTTCATAAAAGTAATGTGTATTTAATTTTTTGGTGACTTTTGTAGATTGGTTACAAATCTTGACTTTTGTAGACTTTTTGTATAAAAATACACATAAAGAAGTCTTCAACTTCTCATCACCTCAACCCAGAAACTTTTAGAGACTTCTAATTTTTGTTGGTTACATTCTTCAATAAGGACTTCATTGTTCACAAGAGGTTTTTTCTTATCAATTGTTTTTATCAACTTCTCAAATCACTCACAACTCTTGGATTTCATTGCTCACCCATTATACTCTAATATCTATGTTGATGAAAATGGATTGATGTCATTATTAACAAAATCTCATTCTTGCATCACTATACATTATTGATAGTTTTTTTTAACAAAGGAGTTTTGTTTATTTAGTGTATTATTATAATCTCAAAAAGTGTAGTATTATTATTTTTGAAGAAAATAATTGTATATTTTTTTAAAACTCAAGAAGTGCATTTTTTAGAATTCAAACTATCATTATTAAGGAAAAAATATACTTTTTTTTTTGCTTAAGTCAAACAAAAAATAAAGTGCAAAATTTTTACACTAATATTTCAAATGATCTTTTCTCAAAAAAAAAAAAAAAAAAAAATTTCCAATGATCTTATTTGATTCTTTTCTACCACTAAAGGATGATTTATTTACCTATTTATTATGTTGATATTTATTTACTTATTTGTTATGCTACTACCTTGAGAGTAATTCATTAATATGTCTATATGTTTTTTTTACTAAAATACAAAAATACTTTAAAAAAATTAATAATAGTTCTTAAGAAACAAACATAATTATTTAATTTTTATAATAAAGTGCAAAATATTTGCTTCATTTTAAAAATCACAATAATCTATTGGTATCATCAACATCATGTTTAAGAAATTCACAAAAGTCACTAAAAATCTTAAATGTTGATAAAAGTTATTATAATGAAATCTACATAAAATTTTATCAAAGTCTTTAAAAGAAATCTACCAAAATCTAAAACTTAATAAAAGTCATTCACTTATAAAAGTAACCAAATGTCTATTAAAATCTCAATTGAATACACCCATGTTCATTATCTAATTCTTCTTTAGTTAGGATGTAATTTTTTATTTTGTTTTAGGTTTAGTTCGTGCTTTATTTTTAAGTTGGGTGCTTGCTATGTGCACCTGGTTGTTTCTCATGGCACCCCGATGATAAGGGCGCCCAATCAATTTCTAGAAGGACATCTCGTTAAGTTTCCCAAATTGTCCATTTGTTAAAAAATGAGCACTCCGCCTCATCAGGACACCCGGTTGTTTCTCAAGGCACCGAACTTTCTCGGTCCCGTAAGTTCGAGAAACAACATGCGATCTCGATCCCAATAGACCCGTGACTAGTACACGTAGTACATACATATGGTTTCGGCTGCTTTAGTCCGAGACTCATACAAGAGTGTCGGCTAGATACAACCGAGACCCTATGTAGTGTATCGCCTCATGTGTGGCCAATCACTGCCCGGTCCCCCGTCCAGTTTGAAAAATGAAAAAATACAAAAAAATCAAGAAAAAAACTTTTTCTTGTTCTATGTCCGCCTCTCACTCCTTTTCTTCACCCATTATATATTAATAGTGATGCAAACATACTTAGAATCTAACAAACCCCACAATACAAATTGATATTATTGTTTCATCCGAAATCGATCAATTGAGTTCATTCAACTCCGTGTATGTGCACGGCTAGGGATCAATTGCACTTGTGAAAAAATTGAAGGATTGAAAGTGGGGTGCGCGGGAAGGAGAAGTTTTTCAATCATTGAGTAAATTGTTGGTTTGAGAGGGCATTTTTGACATTTCCTTCCAAACCAATTTCACAAAATTTTTTGCCGGATGCCTTGATCATTATGAGGGTGCACATAGCCTCGACTCTTTTAAGTTTTGTCTTCTCAAGCTTGGATGTTTCGTCAAATTAAGATAATCATCCCCCTTAGTAGGTAGTGGTCCCATTTTATGGGATGGTTATCTATATTTTAAGGTAGCGGCTATTTAGACCTCGCAAATTGCTTATTTTATCACATTACTACTTTGCCCCCCAAAATTAGAAATTTATGTACTACATTTATCCCATAATTTTGTGAATTATTTCGAAATTACCCTTATCCCCTCAACAAGTCTAACACCATCTCCCATTAACGTTTCTAACCCTCGTACCCCTACGAACAAATTTGTGATAACCATACACCCTTCGATTTCCCGGCGTTAAAGGAACCCCGAATCAAAATCACCAAGTGCATTTGGAGTATTTTTATGGGTGAAGGTCGAGATCTCGTGGAGGCATTCATCGAGAAAATTGTAGAGCGTTGTCATCCGCTCCCTTTATCTTGCTACCAACGCGATAGGATAAGTAATTTTCTTGATTTTCTTTGGTATTGTTCCCCATGAGTTTGCAATTGTTTATTGATGTGTTTTGGGTAATTTGCTCCTTGGTTATGTGTTTTAGGTTTTAGGGTTTGATTGAAAATACGGTCTCGATGACGATCATCGCTACACAGACCGTCACCATAAATAAAGGTGTCGGTCATATACAACCGTAATAATGTTTAAATTGTTAACGGAAATATATCGTTAGACTACTAAATTTGTGATGACACTATTTAAATAGATGTATATAGAATAGTTGCGGTCAATGAAACCGTAAATTCCTATTGAATTAGGTCATTTCAAACCGATAATACAACTATTAGTATCGGTTCCGCTCAACAACCAAGTAGGAAATTGATTTTTTTTTGTTACGTTTAATTAAACTGTTGACCAAATTTTGTTTTATTAGTCTAATTTTTACCATTTATTCTGGTTTAGGGTATGGCCATAAAGAAGCATGATGCGCAAAACCATCATAAATTTGAGCGAATAGCGGCTGCGCGAAGAGCTATTCTTGTTGCTCCTCTACCACCGCAGAGACAGGCTCGTCAGCCAGCCTGCAGTGGGACGTAAAGCTCGGAGCGTGAGAACCCTTATGCAAGAGGATACGCATGACTTCCTCGTACTACATGAAGCGATCCGTCGCAGAAGAAAAATAAAAAACGAGAAGCGTAACGATGAGCAAGTAAAACAAGCTAAGGACTCGAAGGGAGTCATTCCCAATAACGTGAATGCTACATAACTCAAACGTCTCGCTAAAGACTATGCTACGGTACATCTACCGCTAGTATATTGGGAGGCGATGCGAAGATATGCCCACTTCATTTCTCGGTGGGCCATCGATTTATCGCTTTGTCGTCATTTCAAAACCATGTATTGGTGCATATTTGGAATGACAACAAGGTACACATCGAGATATACATTCATTCCTTAATAACATTATGTTATGTTAATCGTATGCAAATGTCAATGTTTTAAATCCAATATTATATCTTTATAGGGTCGAGAATATTTAAAGTGCATCAACCATGGTATTCGGATCACTCATTATCAGGACTATCACGCGACACCTTGATAAGGAAATGGTCGACATGCTATTCATCGACAAGTCCGGCTTACTTAGCTATCGGGGCACATCTCATACGACACAGATGTAATAGGGTCATAGTGTCCGTCATTGTCGATAAGTGGTCGCGACAAAATGGAGACCAACACATTCCACTTACCCTTCGGCGAGACTTGTAACGGCCCAAATTAATTAAACCATGATTAGCGTTAATCTCGGGGATTAGCGGTTGTACTTCGGGTGTTACGTGGACAACTAGGTTAACTTCGAACATGAGAACCGAGAAAATATGTTATTTATGGATGGTGGTTGTGTATATGTGGTGTTTTAAAAATCGTTATTATATTGCAACGCATGTGTGTGTATGTTAACTATCGAGCGAGTTTGTGTGACGGATGTTCACTCGAAAGGCGTCTCAAGCGCGTGTCGAATAGGCAAACTAATGTACATTAGGAAGGCTTCGACTAATTTACGTTAAGATGACTAATTAATCAATTAAAATGGGTAATGTGACCATAGGCCAAGTAAATTCAAATTAAACATTAGGCTATGGCATGCCTCGAAATGCGTGTCGAGACACGTGGGCACCCGCATCTTGGTAGTCGAAGGTTAGTGGAACCATAAGTTAGTTATGTTTGATAAATAAAACACTAACCATATGTATTAAAATGGGCTTAGTTTAGAATAATCAAATTAAAATAAATCAAGGCCTATAGTTTAGTTAATTAATTAGAACTATATGATTTTTCTAGAGATGCACATTGACACATCTAGGAGCTATGAGAGTGTCTATTGGTGTCACGTGACTCAACATAAGTGAGTGGATGGTGAGTGGACTAAGTGGCTAGAGGTGCACCATTAGACAAACTCTCGAGATAGGTAAACACATTGAGATCAAGGACTAGAAATAAATCTCACTTTAATATATAATATAAGTTGATCACAAGCATGCAATTGAAACCATTTTTCATTTCAACTTGGAGAGGAGAAAAAGAGATTTAGAGCTGAAATTCAACTATTTTGGAGTTCAATCAGGATGATTTAAACTAAAGTAATCATCATCTCTATTATCTACACTTTCATTTGAACCCAATTTTATGAAGTTCTAATCAATTTGATGCAAAATGGTTGTTCGGGTTGTTTTAGATGTTGTTTGGTGTTAATTGGATATGGAGAGTGTGTTAGTGGATAGGTTTAAGTAGTCAAATTTGAAGTAGAAAAAGCAATTCTCAACTTGAGAATTATGTCCAAAGGCTAGGTAAGCGCACTACCTAGAACGGTTATGGGTTTCCAAGCTGTTCTTCGAGGGATGAAGAACGATGCGTACATCATGTCCATAGCGCGCTACCCGGACATGGCACACGTACGCACAATTTACATAGTGCGCTAACAATGTGATGTAGGCCGAAACATAAAGGGTCCCAGTTTTGGGATTTTTGACCTAATACATATCCCATACACCTACAAACATACTAAACATGTAAAATTGAACTTCAAAGGGACCTAGGGAGCCGTGGCTGGGTATCGGAGAGCTAGTCGGGTTGAATACGAGAATGCAGGAAGTCGGAGCACGAATTTAGGTGCGTAAACCCATTGGAATGCCTCGCGTAAATTCATGATTTGGTTTATCGACTTTGTTTTTCATGTATATTTCTTTGGTTGGCACACATTGGTTTTTCACTCCTATTTTAGTGTGCGTATATATTGGTTGTGGCTAAATCGCATGCACGAGTTACTTATGATAGTGCTCGTGTCAATGGCGATAGAATATATCTACGACTATCATGAGGGATTAGGAGTGGTCCCGATGTGTATGTCAGAATCGGGAAGGGACCATGCCATTTATGAAGTTGGGGTTTAGCCATTATAAGCTTGTAAGTATATACGTGGTTCCTATTCGATTTATTCTGACATTTGGCTGGTGTAGGTCGGGTTTTTCATGATTATACTAGAGTGTTCTTGATTAATGTTTTATTTTGGAACCTGGTTTAATTGGTATATGTTGTTTATTTATTTCACGCCACGCTTTTTGCTTGTCGTGTGTCGTTTTACATTCATGGGAATATGACGTTGATCGTTGCCTGGTGTTATATTCACATGTCTCATAGTTTATCGCTTTTATTTCATGAATATTGTGTGGATTTATCTCGGGATTTTCTCATTGGACTCCTCATTTGTATTTGTTGGGTATTTGAGTGCGAGATCCTTCAACGAGCAAGGGCAAGGAGGTACTGGAGGTGACTACCCTCGAGATTGTGGAGCCAACTCGTATGTGATATCAATATGTATTTATTTTACTTTTGTTGGGTTTTAGGGACCATAGAACACTAATTACATGTATATAGAACTTTTTGTTATACTTAACTGCGTCTTGATATATACATGGTATCTTTTGTCGGGTTTTCTAGTACTTAGGATTGTTGAATATTGTATAACTTACTTAAATTAAGACTTCCTCTCGTAAAATTTCATTATAACTTGATTAATTGATTAACGGGCTAATGAAATCATTAATAATTATATGGAAATTAATTAGCTAAGTTAGGATTAAATGGAAAAGTGTAAGTAGCTATGTAGGTCGCTTAACGTCAATGATAAAGGCATGCTACGGTGGCAAGGCTGGTGACGTGGGATGCGATGTGGCGGGTAGCAAGGCGGCACTGGACCTGGGGGCCGCCACACTATGACTATCACTCTGCACGACGTGAGGTACTTCTCAGGATCCCGATTACTAGAAAGGTTGTGGTTATGAAATGCAATGATCGCAATTAGGTGATAGTGATGACTAGCTCAACTGCTAGAGATGACAAGCAGGTGTGTGGAGGATGATTTCAAGAGGAATCCTTGCCGGAAATTGAGCTTAGGGTGGTCGGGTTGAAGGATCACCTCACTACCCACTTTTAAATAAAGAGCGCAGACGGGAAGAGATGAGAGATATCCTGCGAGGCATATACTTGTTCGTGAGCCTACATCATTTATCTTCTCGGAACGACCATTTTGACAGGACAAGTCCGAGCACAGTGACTCGGATTGAAAACGTTTTGAAAAGAACTAAGCATATTACTATGTTGAAACATGCATGAAAAAAACTAAGCGACATCTTCTTGTCTTGGATTTGGACTCCTTTAACAAATTGTTGGTAATTCGAGGGTTTAACGGAGAAGATGACCACAAAAAAGAATCCCTATGAAACCATAATAAGAAATGAATAACTACTCTAATATTGCACCATAAAAGCTAAAATAATATGAAACCAACATTAAAGTATGTTCAAATGCGAACTCGTGAGCTCGATTATCCAATAGTTTCACATATGAGGGTCACCCAGGAGATCGTGGGAAGAGCGGGTTTCGAGGTCGTGCATGGCGAGTGGACTACAAAAAACATATGGCGTGGAGGACGCTGGGTTTGTTTGAATCGTAGACTCGTAGGGATTGGGGAGGTGGAGCTACGTTAGTGGGTCGTGGATTAGGTTTCGTGTTCCCGTTCAATTAGTTTTAGTTTGAAAAATGGAGTTCGGGATTAGGTAATTGGAAGTAAGCAAGCGATTCACATTTATATAGAGGGTATAAGGCGGGTCGATAGAGCATTTGGCGGGGTAAAACAAGTAATACAATAAAGATCTAGCGACAGAGCTGATGAGTATATTGACGGAGGTAAATAGTTAGGGGCACTAGGTAAAAAAGTGGGGTAGTAGAAGTATAATGGTCACCTCGTAAGCTAGAAAAATGTTTCTATTAACATGAAAACTCAATACCGACAACCAGACAGCTTTGATCTAATGGGCTTAGCATCATGGCAACCGAGTATAAAAAGTATAAATGGTGGGGTAGCTGTGTAGCAAAAGTTAGGGGTATGTGTGAAGCGTCGGACACTACTAACTTGAAAAAAGTAAAAACGATCGACAACTGACTAATGAGACCACACCATGCATGATGCATCGTATTCAACGGTTGATGCATATATCTCCATAAGTAAGCTATCAATTTGACTTATAAATTAATAGTTGGGATATGTGTCGACAAACTAGTGGGAATTGGTTCAAGCGTATCGAACACAAAAACTACGTTAAAAGCGTAAACACCAACGACTTATAGGTATCCAGCAGGGAATATTATGAATCGATTTTGAATGGTCGAGTGACGTTACATTATAATAGCGATACAAAGGGCTGCTACGTGTACATTACCATCATTGGTGAATGTGAGTATGGCCGACAACAATGCATGTCTATCGGTTTAGCATTGTCCGCGTAATACAGTGAGAAATTGTCGCTAAATTCATTTTCGTTTCTTGATGAATAGCATATCTTTTGAACTACATCACACTTATCATGTTTGGATGTCATAACAAGCATGTAGACGCATACATTTGAATTCAAAAACACTAAAAGTTAATTAACCAATTAAAATAAACATCATATCCAATAAGTATTACATATGCTTCATCAATGAAACTTAAACAAGATAATAGCTCGTTTAAAGGAAAAAAAAAATGTAACTTTGTGTGTGTATTCTATACACCCATAAACAACAATGACCATATGTGTATCTACAAAAACACACATATACTTTCAAAATGGCTTCATGTGCATGTTGTGGTCTAATCATCTTCCAAAAGGTGCACAACATATCAGCGCGACTAACATTAAACTACGGCAAAATATTCGGCCCGTCTCCTCCCATTTTCTGCTGTCCTCGTGCATCCGCACTGTCCCACGTTGGGTACAATCTAAGTGGTAAAGGCGCAAATACATTGCTCGTGATTAGCTACGAACAAATGAAAGAAAGAAAACATGAGCATTCAACAATGAACATTAATATCAGAAAAAAACAAGTAAATAACTACGCACTCTAATATGCGCCAACGCAAGGCACGTCCTGTATAATGTGTAATATCGGTAAGGGAGGTGTCGGCTCTACTGTTTCAGGAAGTATGCCATTGGAGGCCGAATTGGTCGACGCCGTGCGCGGCACATGAAGACTTGTCATCCCATATCAGATTATGACCTGGCTATTAAGAGACCGTGCTCATCGGAAATGTAAGCCAACCTTTAGAGTCAGCGGGGCACTCAAAATAAGTTTATAGCATACCGGTCTGCGGGTGCAAGATCATATCAATACTGAAAGCAGAGTCATACGTTGGCCTTATGATTGTCCATCTCTGGCCAATTCCATCCTCGCCCTCCTTCAACACGCCATAGTCAAATCATATTTGAAGGAGCATGTCACCTCATCTTAGTCTTTACTTACGCAGTGACCATCCCCGGACCATTCACTGCGTATATACAGACAATGTACGTGCGTTAAAGGATTCGGGTATGTGTCTAAATGACGTGACCCTAATTCCCATAAAAGTGGAGCCTCGCTCAACATTCTAAGTGTAATAGCCAAGATTTTATTAATGCTGATTAATTATCTACGAAAGTGGAGACATGGACGTTGATTCAGATCCGCGTGAATCAGCGGGTAAGGCTAGGACACACGTCAGCCTGGGTAAAACTGTTGGTTTAATTGTATGTTGGATGGTTTAGTTATGGTACAATTTATTCAATTATTGATTTAAATACACATTGCATGTGTGTATGTTGAATCGCACGAAGCGTGCAGGTTGCTGCTGTGAGTAGTTACACTTTTCGAAGTGCGTGCTACCGATGAGTATCGAGAGGCAAGATACTGGGTACACTTAGAAAACTCAATAAACTTACATAAATATGTGTCTACAGGTTATCAAATTGTGCAGCATAATTAATGTAAACATAGGTTAATTAAATAAACTTAGAACAATGAGGTACTGCATGCGCCTATAAGAGTAAATGCATGCCCGAGGCGGGGACACTTGCAGAAGTACGAGTAAGCCAAGGATTGGTGTGACCATGGAAGTTGTTTAAATTTGATAAATAAAACACTAACTATAATGGTTGGATAAAGGCTTAATGTAATGTGACATTAATAAAATTAAAAAGAAGCACTATAGTTTACATTGAATAAAAAGGGGCATGAGATGGACATCTAGATTTGCATGGTGTGTATTACTAGATGATGAAAGTGTGTTATGCTAGAGTCACCAGAAGATTATAGGACAACATGCTTGTGGAGCACAAGATATACACTCGGAATCGTACACCACAAATTGATTCCATAAATATATATAGTAGGAGTTAATGGAGTGTTGATAAAAACAACTCACTTTACATTCTAAAGCATGAACCGAGGAAATTTGAGGAAGGAGAAAGACTTTAATTCAAGGGAATTAAACACTATAGAGATCAAACCATTAATGATATAACCCTAGGTAAAATCACTTTCTCACGCTTGAGAGCTTGCAAACTGAACCACGTTTTTGGGTGTGTTTAGTGAAATTCGAGTTGATGGTTTAGCCTACAGTTTCTGGTTTGCGTGTGAATATGATACAATTTCATGTTTATAAGATCCATATTATTAGAGGAAGTTGATCAGCTGGTCACAACTCTGAGAGTTTCTAGTTTTGATTGAAATTGGAAGTACCAGTGAATGCATGAATTAGTGGAGGCTATTTTAATAACACATTGAGAGTTTTAAAGATGTTTATGATTGATGTATTGGAAGTCATTTTGGCATGAGGAGAGGGAGTAATAGACCGATTAGAATAGCCTAATTCGAAGAGGACTAGGAGATAATTCTCAATTGAATTACGTCCCGAGAGGCAATTAATAAACGCTAATTGGAAATCAATCGCGCTAAGCATGTCCATAAGTGTGTCGATGTTCTTATGCAGCGAAAATTCTAATAGTGTGTTAGGTACGCCACCCTTAGCCTGTTGTAACTCGAAACTAAGCAGCTAAGTGCGACAAATTAGCGCGCTAATGACGAGATATGAAAATGGGGAATTTAGAGATTTCATTTTAGAGATTTTTCAACTAATACATATTTACACCTTTGTGAAACAAACCTAAACTAGTAAAAACTGGACCCGGGGACTTAGTAGGCCCAGGAAGCTCGGTGTCGGGAGGCTTGACGGGTCGGGTACGAGAGTGCAGGGAGGTCGGAGAGCGCGAATTGTGGAGAGTTTGCATATAGCAATGAAAAACTACGAGTATTTTATTTTTGTTTACATGTTTTTATTATTCCTTGTTGTTAAATGCTTTTTGTTCCGGATATTTGGATGTGGGTTGAGTTTACTTTCCCTCAGAATTTCCTTGTTGTGTGTTCATGGGGCCTTGTTTGTAGCACGTGTGACCCGGTCCTTTTTTGAAGTGAATGGGCGGCAGAGCTTGCGCTTGAATTGCCGTCTTTTGTCGAGTGATTTCGGCGGATTTGGCCGGTAGCTGCAGGGACCAAGTGTTGGGCCGATTGGACACTGAGCCTGTGTATTGTTCAAATAAGGGAGCCTTACAGCCGAAGCCTAATCCTGAACTAAATACTAAGCCTGTACCTACCTATGGGACCCTGTTAACAGGCTTAACTAGTTCGACCTTATTTAAAACTTTCTAAATACCATTTATGATACACACATCGGTTTACCTTACTTGTTCTTGTGACTAACCTACTGTTTACATCTATAGTAAATCGAGTTACTAAATTTTTTCTTATCTTCAACTGATTATTCGACGGAAGTGCATTGATTCTTACCTGATAGGAAATAAGAATCCTAAAAGCTAACCTATTGTGGAAAAACCGGGAAATAAAGATCACATGCATATAAACAAAAATGGTGATATATATATAGCATGTGTCAAATCGAGAAGTTCTATCAACTGTTGACCATAATATCACCTCATGTACATAAAAACATAAATACAAAGCGACACTGAAAAATGTCGTAGCGGTCGTCTCTGGCTCGGAAGATAGTCACCCAATCTTCTAACTTTGCACTGAAAATTACTGGCTCATAATGATCTGCAATCGTCGGCTAAAAACTAGGAAACTGATGGTACACTTGAAATTATTTAAAAGTAATGTGCGAGAGGCATCGATCCACGTTTCCAAACAAACAACAAGTAATCGAATGGACATAATTTAAATAGCAAATATCTTTAGAAAACTATCATACAAAGTTCATTTTTTCTCTTTCATTTTATGCAATAATGAACTAATTTACAACTTACCTTGTTACAGTACCTCGGGCCCCACGTCGAAACACGCGACTCAATGAACATCCCATTCGTCTCGGTATCTGCATGTACACGTAAATAGACTTAGTAGTCTACACATATATGATCCCCTAGACACGCTTTAACACACAAATATAACATTTATAATGACCCTTTTAGTACCTCGAGCCAGTGACGATATCATTATCGCCAGACCTGGGTCCCAGCGTCCACAGGTCATTGCTCTACCTGATTCATGAATTAAACGTGTATTAATTATTTGGGCCGTGACATTCGACCAATGTGGGAACTTGGTGGCCCAGTGCTGATCTAGTCCCTCTGGGCGAGCATACACATTTGTTAGCTTGTATGCATTGTTATTTATTCACACGATGAGCCATTTACGGGTTAATGCATTTTTACATTACGCATGTTTACTTGACAGCGGCATTCCTTGTATTTTCTTTATTTTATCATATGAATGCTTCGTAGGAGTTCCTTTGGGATTTTGCATCTTTGTGCTCGTCATAAATATTGTGATGATTGAAGGTGTAGATCCTAGTACCCGGTAGAGGAGCAAGGAGGATCCCTAAGGCTGTGCCTACTTCCTTGATTGCCATTTGTCGAGGATTTTACTTGTACGTGTTTTATTTTTGATATTTTGTATGCTCTTTGGGTATTGGGAGACTTGAGATAACACAATACATGTATATATACACATTGTTGATGGTGATGTCGCTTATATACATATCGGAAGTATTTCGAGGGTTTTAGAGTAGGTTTTGCCTTTAAACAATGTTTATCTGTGCTAAGATTATCTTATTTAAATGATATTAAGTAAAACTTACGTGTGGAAATATGTTAACCTTAAAATACAACTCATTAGTATAAGTTAGGATCTCAATAAATGGTCAACTGAGGTATGCATGGTTAAACAGTTAAGCATACAGGTTGATATGAGACAAAAGAATATAAGGATGATTTACTAGTTTATCTAATATTGCAACTTGTGGACATGAGTTCACAGAGACATCAAAGAGGACGGGCGGGTGCTAGGACACGCGTAGTTGAGCCGGTGGCAAGGAGCCACACGCACCCGGAGACATCACCGGAAAGCAGACATTGTGGCACGCACACTAAGCTTATGTGGACCCACACAGGTCAGCCCTCGCAAGTCACTTGTGAGGCAATTCTGATGTCATCCCTATTTTTCTATTACTATATAAGTTATTTGGATGATTTAAAGTTGAATCGTGTAATTTGCAAGTTCAATGAGTTTTAATAGCATAATGAAATGACTTAAACAAATATAAACAATTCAAAAAGATATAGGAGTCGAACATCCTAATGGTGTGGAACCACAGGTATAGTGTGCAGATATGCATGCTATATATGGTGGTGGTAAGAGGAAATCATGATATATACATGTATCGATTAACTCATTTGAATCCAAATAGATCACCCAGATTGTTATCAAAATAGCATTTACATATATATAACTTCCCTGTTACAACACAAAAGCGCAAAAAAAAAAAAAAAAAAAAAAAAAAAAAAACTACAAGTAAGTAAGAGGAGAAGCCAACCTCCAAGAGTCATCGAGAGAGTAATTGCCCAATTACATTATGCATACCTTGCTTGTATGCAGTGGATCACAAATGGTGTCAGAAGGAGACAGATTCCAATAAAGTAAAGCAGGTAGAGTTTCAATCACTGGTCTCATGAATTTAAATAAATAAGTTTAAAGTATCATCACGAAATTTAAAAGATGAGAACAATAAATGAAAGTGCATGATAAATGGACTAGAAAGTAATAAGCATGATACGAAGTAATGCAGGAGTCAAGGGAAGGCGTGCTAAAAAGGTACTAAATCCATCGACAACGGGTGCTCACTACTCGACTTCCTACAGGCGAAACTACTCCAGAGTGCGGCAGGCTCGATTCGGAATTATAATGTAGAACAGAATAAGTGCCCAGGCTCTATCGACCACGTTCTCACTACCTACTGATCCGGTACTCTAAAAGTGGGTGCGTTTGTCCATCGCTTTCTGTAAAACACTATGAAGTACGCAACTACGACCACACTCGAGCCTTAGAACACTCGTGAATAGAAGGCCAATAGAGGTCTAGTAAATGGAATAACAAAGAAATAAATCCGAGAATATAGATAAGAATTATAATTGATCCTCTAATTAGTTTGCAGCACCTCGATCAACGCTCTTTCAGCTCTGCGGCTGCATGGCGCGATACCCAAATCAACTCCCGATGCT